>PVLD010008187.1:0-85872 GCA_004027595.1 Dinomys branickii | reverse complement strand
TCTTCAAGATTTTTACCTACTTTCTCTTCCAATAGATTTAGAGTTTCTGTTTTAATGTTGAGGTCTGTGATCCATTTTGACCTGAGTTTGGTGCATGGTGATAGACTTGGGTCTATTTTCAGTTTTTGGCAAGAGGCAAGCCAGTTTTTCCAGCACCATTTATTAAACAGGCCTTCTTTTTTCCAGTGGGTTTGGTTGAACCTTTTGTCAAATATTAGGTAGCTGAGTGGGTTTTTCGTTATGGTTGCATCTTCCAGTCTGTTCCATTGATCCTCGGGTCTGTTTTTTAGCCAGTACCAGGTTGATTTTATTACAGTAGCTTTGTAGTATAATTTCAGGTCAGGGATTGAGATTCCACCTGACTTGTCCTTGTTGCCCATGATTGCTTTTGCTCTTCTGGGTCTCTTCTGGTTCCAGATGAATTTAAGGCATATTTTCTCTAGATCTGTGAGGTATGCTAATGGTAGTTTAATGGGAATTGCATTGAATCTGTACAACAATTTTGGTAGTATGGCCATTTTTACAATGTTGGTTCTTCCTAAGCATGAGCAGGGTATGTTTTTCCATTTATTGAAATCCTCTTCGATCTCTTTTTTCAGAGTACTGTAGTTTTCACTGAATAAATCTTTCACATTCTTTGTTAGATTGATTCCTAAGTATTTCAATTTCTTGGATGCTATTGTAAAGGGTATGGTTTCCTCAATTTCTCTCTCAGTCTGTTTGTTGTTCATGTATAGGAATGCTATTGATTTTTGGGTGTTGACTTTGTATCCAGCTATGCTGCTGAATTTGTCAATTAATTCCAGGAGATTTCTTGTGGAGTTTTGGGGGTCCTCCATGTATAGTATCATGTCATCTGCAAATAGCGATAGTTTAAATTCTTCCTTTCCTATCCTTATTCCTTTTATTTCTCTCTCTTTTCTAATTGCTCTGGCTAATGCTTCCAGGACTATGTTGAATAGGAGTGGTGACAATGGACATCCTTGTCTTCTTCCTGACTTTAAAGTGAAAGTTTTCAGTTTATGTCCATTTAGTATGATGTTGACTGTTGGTTTATTAGAGATGGCTATGATCAGATTGAGGTAGAGGCCATCTATTCTTATTTTTTCTAAGGTTTTTAACAGAAATGCATGTTGGACTTTGTCAAAAGCCTTTTCTGCATCTATTGAGATGATCGTGTGGTTTTTGTCTTTGACTGTATTAATATGATGTATTACATTAATTGATTTGCGAATATTGAACCATCCCTGCATTCCTGGAATGAATCCTACCTGGTCGTGGTGTATAATTTTCCTTATGATTCGCTGTAATCTATTTGCCAGTATTTCGTTGAGTATCTTTGCATCTATGTTCATTAGAGAGATTGGCCTATAGTTCTCTTTCTTGGTTGGGTCCCTCTCTGGTTTTGGTATCAGTATAATACTTGCCTCCAGAAATATTTTAGGGAGGGTTGCTTCCTTTTCGATTTCATTGAAGGGTTTGAGGAGTGTTGGCATTAAATCTTCTCTGAATGTTTTATGGAATTCTGCTGTGAATCCATCAGGGCCTGGGCTTTTCTTTGTTGGTAAGTTTTTAATGATGTTTTCAATCTCATTAATTGATAGTGGGTTGTTCAGGATTTTTACGTCTTCCTGATTCAATTTTAGCAATTTGTATCTTTCCAGGAATCTGCCCATTTCTTCTGCATTTTCTATCCTATGGGTGTAAAGATTTGCAAAGTAGGTATTAGTGATCTCTTGGATTTCTGTGGGATCTGTAGTGACTTCATCCTCTTCATTCCTTATTGCATGAATTTGAGATCTTTCCCTTTTTTTGATAAGGTTGGCTGGGGGTTTATCAGTTTTATTTATTCTTTTGAAGAACCAACTCTTTGATTGACTAATTTTTGGTAGAGTTTTCTTCATCTCAATTGCATTAATTTCTGCCCTGAGTTTTATAATCTCCTCCCTTCTTTGGGGTCTTGGTTTGGCTTGTTGCTCTTTTTCTAAGAGTTTGAGGTGTAGCACTAGGGTATTTATTTGCTCTCTTTCTGTTTTCTTTGTATATGATTTCATTGCTATAAATTACTCTCTGAGGACTGCTTTCATTGCATCCCACAGATTCCGGTAGGTTCTACTTGCGTTTTCATTTATTTGTAGGTATTTTTAAATTTCTTCTTTAACTTCTTGTGTGACCCATTGGTTATTCAGGAGGTCGTTGTCTAATTTCCAAATGTTTTTGCGGTTTTTGGAGTTCTCTTTGTCATTAATTTCCAATTTCATTGCACTGTGGTCCAATAATATGCATGGGATAATTTCAGTTCTTTTGCATTTAGGTAGGTATGCTCTATGGGCTAGAACGTGGTCTATTTTAGAGAAAGACCCATGTGTAGCTGAGAAAAATGTGTATTCTGATGTTGTGGGGTGGAACACTCTGTATACATCTACTAAGTCCATTTGTTCACACCCTTGGTTCAGGTCTGTTATTTCTTTGCTGAGTTTTTCTCCAGTTGACCTGTCTCTTTGCATCAGAGGGGTGTTTAGATCCCTTATTACAATAGTGTTATTACTTATTTGATTTTTCACGTCTGTTAAGATTTGACTTGTAAAGTTAGGTGCTCCATTGTTTGGTGCATAAATGTTTAGGATTGTTACCTCTTCCTCGTGCAGCTTTCCCCTAACTAGTATGTAATGGCCTTCTTTATGTCTTTTGATTGTTTTTGGTTTGAAGTTTACATTGTTTGCAAACATAATAGCTACCCCTGCTTTTTTCTGGGGACCTGTTGCAAGGAGAATTGTTTTCCAACCTTTAACTTTCAACCTATGGATTTCCTTTTGAGTAAAATGTGTTTCCTGTATAGAGCATATCGTTGGACTGTTTTCCTTAATCCACTCTTCCAATCTTTTCCTTTTGACCTATGAATTGAGGCCATTTACATTAATGGTTATAATGGTTATATGTTGGCGTATTCTAGTCATGTTATTTACTTGTTGTTGTTTTCCTTCTTTTGCTGTCTGTTTACTTGTTCTGTTTAGGGGGTTATTTCTATCGTTGTTCTTGGGATTGTGGTCTCTTTTTTCTCTGTCTAGAATATCTTTTAGTGCTTTTTGCAATGCTGGTTTGGCATTCATGAAGTTCTTCAGTTGTTCTTTGTCGTGGAAATATTTTATTTCTCCATTAAATTTGAAGGATAGTTTTGCAGGATACATCAGTCTGGGTTGGAAGTTGTTTTGTCTCAGAATCTGTAATATCTCGCTCCAAGCTCTTCTTGATTTCATGGTTTCCGTTGAGAAGTCTACTGTGATTCTTATGGGCTTTCCTTTATAGGTGATCTGTTTCATTTCTCTAGCAGCTTTTAATATTGTGTTCTTTTGGTGGGTGTCTGGGATCTTGACTATTATATGTCTGTGTGTGGTTTTGTTTGGGTTATGGCTCGTTGGGGTTCTATATGTCTCGATTAACTGTACTTCAGTATCTTTTACCATGTTTGGGAAATTTTCGGCTATTATTTCAGCAAATATTCTTTTTATATCATTTGTGAGATCTCCTGCTGTTTCACTAACTCCTATAACTCGTATATTATTTCTTTTTGCCTCATCTTGCAGCTTGTTGGATTGATTTTTCTTGGATCCTTGATGACTTTATGAGATCCTTCCTTTCACGCTCATTAGCTGCCATGCTGTCTTCAAGATCTGAAATTCTATCTTCGGCTTCATTTAAGCGGTTTTGCCAGCTTTCAATGGAAGTTTTCAATTCCTGGCAATCTCTTTGGATCTGTTTCTTTCATGGTAATTCATTCCTAAATTGCTCTTGTAACATTTCCATTTGTTTCCTATTTTCTTCTATTCTTTTATCTATTTCTTCTCTGTGTGTGCTGAACATTTCTTCCATTATGGTTTTCAGTTCATTTTTTGTTGAGAGATTATTTCTACTTTAATCTCTTTTGTGGCCTGATGGAGTTGTTTCTTTACTTCGGATGTGATCATTTCTGAGATTGCAGGTATGTGACTAATTTCTGCTTTAATGTGTTCTATGGCCTGATGGAGTTGTTTTGTTACTTCGGACGTAATTGTTTCATAAATTGCAGGTATGTGGCTTATTTCTGCTTTAATCTCTTCTATGCCCTGTTGGAGATATTTCTTTATTTCGAATGCAATCGTTTCAGAACTTGCAGGTATGTGGTTTCCTGGTTCCCCTATATCCTCGCATCCAGGACTTGTTCTGGTTGGGGTTGTGTTCTGAGACTGCGTTTTGTTCTTCTGTCTTCCCATTTTTGGATATCAGATTCAGACTACTGAGCCATAAATTACCAAGGCAGTTCACCAGGCAAAGGTCCGTAGCAAGGGCTGCTCCAATGGCTCCTTCTCTTCGGGGGAATGTCCCTTAATCTTTCTACTAAGAGTTCCGCTTAAAAGGTTGCTCAGATGCTGGTTTGTGGGGTGAGCTACTCCCTACCGAGAAACCTGGGTGGGGCATGTGAAACCGCTCCCCTGCCCGCCCAGGGATCCCTGTAGGTATGGGGATGGATCTCCTCCCCCACTCGGTGATCTGGTCATGGCGTGCAGATAGCTCACCCGTTTCGGAATCCGTGCAGGCAGGAAGGTTCCAAAGTGCCAATTTTTCGTGCTACGCCCGCAGTCTGCCGCTCCCCGACGCTTCTCTGTTTCCTGCGCTCTCCGGGTCTGGGGGAGGGAGCGAGGTGCTCCGCTCCTCTGTGCTCCTCACACCGCCTCGGCCACGGACTGCAGGCCGCTGAGGGCCTGGGCAGCAGGGGCCAGGACTGGAGCGGGATCCCGGTTTGCCGCTCGGATTTGCATAGCCTGCCCGAGAAGCGCGGGCTCCGAGACTGCCCCACACTGCAGCCACTAAAAAGCTGATTTCTGGCTGCAGTCGCTGGCCAGTATTCAGCTTTTAGCTTTCAAGCCAAAATCCCAAATTTAGAAAATGTGTATCCACCCTGATGAGCCTGGAAGTTTCCCCAAAATTAAAACTTTTTCTGATGATACTGGTAGTGATAGTAACAAAGGGCATGTTTCAATATTGCAACATAAAATGTGTCAAAATGTATAATACTTGTGTAATTCAGGAAACCAGTATTTTCCACAGGATGACAAAAACTACAAAATCACTTGAGTCAAAATGTTCCAAGTATGGGGCCGGGGATACAGCTGAGCGGCACAAGCACCTGGTCCTGAGTTCGATCCCTGGTACTCTGACAATTTTCTGCAATTATTCTGCCTTGAAGAACCTGCATGTTCTGCCAAATCCCTTCCTCAGCAGAGGGTGGGTGGCCATCAGCACCTGAAAAACTGCTTTTCTTGTGGCTGCTGAGAATGAATTCCTCCCCTTCTCCCGAAAGCAAAGGAGTTGTATTGCCTGCAACTCTCACTTGGAGAGGACCACATGGCTCCAGCGAGGCAGCCTCCCTTCTCTTAATCCCCACTCGAATGTGATCTAGATATACCCTTATTGTACCATTACACGTCTTTTTCAGTACATTTCTATATTTGATTAGCTAATATTTTACTGAGAATTTTTGCATTTACTTTCATAAGTAAAGAGGGAATGTTATTTTCTTTTGTTGTGTTTTCTTACCTGTTGTTTTAAAAACACATGCTTTCTCTCTCTAGTTTATGCTGGCTTGAACTTGCTATGTGGCCCAGGTTGGCCTCAAACTCTAGGCAACCCTACTGTCTCAGCCTCCCAAGTGCTGAGATTACAGGCATGCACCACCATAACCTACTGAATACTGGGTTAAATAACCCTAAGTTATTGCAGGCTGATCAGGCCCGCAATCTCCCAAGCGAGTGGACAGCAAAGGCTTAAATGAATGAGACAATGGAAATAATTTCAGGGCCCCAGGAGGGAATAATTTACAGCTTCATTATTCTCTGAGTTAGCCAAAGACTTCTCTGGGTGGCCCGTCTTTATTTGGTTTACAAACAAAGAAGGAGTATACTCAAGAAAAGAGGGAAATCTGGGCAGGACTTTTTGAAGTAATACATTATGTTAATTTGGGAGAACTGTGTTATCCCCAGGAAGGCCTTCACAGCAGGAGTGAGATGCCTGCAGCTGCAGTCTCCTTGTAGTTAGCTGGGGTGGCAGACAAGGTGCCTAAGCTTCAGGCAACTCACAAGTAAACGCAGAAAGCCTATTGGTTAATATTAAATCCAACTCAGAGCCACTTTGGAGTGGTCCCCAACAATGCCCAGCTTCTTCCTTACCTGATTTTAAAATTAAGATTATATTTGCCTTGAGATGGCAGTTTTTTGTTCTTTTTCAACTTCTGAAATAACTTACAAAATATGAAAGATCTATTCTTTTAAAGATGGATATTATCCTATGCAAAACCATTTGAAATGAAATTTGGGGAGCAAATTTTGGAGTTGATTCATTTTATCGAGGCTTTTGGATTTGGGATTCAATTGGAAACTGAAGCTGTAACCATCGCTGAGGTAAATGTATAAACTTTAAGATATATAAGCCTTAAAATGGATAAGGAAAAGAATTCCTAAAAAGGAGGAGGAGGCAGGGAGGAAGGGAAGAGAGAGAAAGACCCATATAAAGAAAACTGTTCAATAACTTTAAAATTCAAGCCTGTTCTTCAAAGCGTTCTCCAGCAGTGTGCTTTTGCACAGAATTGTGCAAATGCTAGTGGACTTGGGCCTCCTCACAGATGAGGAAGTATTTGCTATACAGCGTCTTGTGAATGACAAAGGTTGAGTGTCTTAGTCCTTCTCATACTGCTATAAAGTAATAATTGTCCCGGAGTCATTTATAAAGAACAGAGGTGTCTGTCCTTTGCTTCCAGAGGGCCGGGTCAAGTGACTGTCATCTGGCACACATTGCTGCATTGTCCTGTGAGAGGCAAGAGGGTGGCAAGGGTGCGTGCACACAAAGAGCAAAAGGGCTCTGCATGCACTCTTCACTGGGAGCCCACCCCACAGTAACTCCTCATCCCACGGTCACTGTAACAGTCCATTCACAAGACAGCGCTGGGGACAGCCTGCTCCCCTCTGGCCTCGCTCCTCACCACAGTCTCATTGCGGATTCAGTCTCCAACACATGAACTTCAGGCGTTCACATTTAAATGATAATAACTGTTATAAATCCTATGTTAAGAACATGTACAGACAAATAAGAGGCAGACAGCACCATGTTCAAATGGGAGTATGAGAGGAATAGCAGTTCTTAGGAGAGCTTAAATAATCAGCGTGTATCCATACACATGTATGAATGAATGCTCGATCTCACTGATATAAAAAGAAACCACACCTTCAAACTGAGGCGCTTACACATGAACTCCGTGTATTAGTGAGGATATACCAAGTCAGGAACTCTTTAATTGTGGATAGGTGTACATGACACAGACTCTTCAGGGATTACTTTGACAGTATCTAGTAAAGTTGAAGATAACTCTCTGTATCAAATAAACTCTTCAGTGTGTGCATAAGGCGACAACTGATTCATGCTGTAAGGTTTGGTTATACCCAAGAAACGTGGAGAAAAGCAGATTTCAGGAGAACACATGCAGTGTGGTAGTATTTATATAGTCTGCAAAACCGTATGCCTTTGGGTATGGACATATTTAGCAAGATTATAGAAAATGCATGAGAATAATACAGAACAGCTTAAATACCATGATTTACCTTGAGAAGAATAAAGAGCCAGCAAGAGGCATAAGGCCTCAACTCTAGCCACAGTATTTTGGGAGATCAGTAGTAACTATGGCAGAACATTAACACTTGTTTAATCTCTACTATGGCTACATATATCTTCTTTTCTGTTTTGTGTACTTTTCATTATTAGTTTCTGTCACTCACCTAAGCACCCACTGGCTGTCAGGCTATGTTCTGCGTGCTTGGGACACAGCACACGCAGGGCATGGATGACACCCTGCCTCCATGGACCTTGCGGAGCATGAGGAGTCTCAGGACTTTTCAGATCATAATGCTTGACACAAGTTTTTGAAAACATTACTTTGGGCGCTGTTCCATTATAAAGCTCTTATTACATTTTTAAGTGCTACAAATCTTGGTCAGCTCACTGTCCTTCATAAAATTAAGGAGTGGACAGTTGAATGAATTGCTGTTCTACACCATTGTTGTTTACCTAAGTTTATGTAATTATCACCCAATCTTGTAGCTTTTAGGTAGTCATCCATTCTTTAAGGATGGCATCTATTTACTGCACTTACTGAATAGACATTTCTGCACCCTAGCTCTGTGCAAGAAAGGAGCTGTCTAGGGACTCTAGGGATCCAGAGAGCAACAAACCAAGGTCCTTACTCTGGTGGTCCTGCAACACCTTCCTGGTAAAAGCAGTACAGTGTACAGAGCCTGGGCGGTCGGCATCCCCTCCCTCACCTGAGGCATAGGCTATGGAGCGCTGGAGGATGGATGGCTGAAGAGCCAAGGGCTGCCATGCACAGCATTCTGGGCCCAGAAGTCCAGGCCATGCTGTCACCTGTGACCACTCAGAGCCTCAGCCTGATTTAAAAGCAGTGGTGATCCCCATTTATGCCATCTTTGTATTAAGTAAAATGATACATATAGAAATTCCAAATGCATATAACCTCCCAATAGCTGCCCTGTTCTTCCATTTTGTACATGAGAGCCATCTCTTGTCATTTCTGCAATATTCTCTGTGGCTCCTATAGGCAAAGTTCTGGCCAAGACAGGCACTTGGAAAGCACTGATCTATAGGAACACACAATTCACTAGGCTGAGGTGCTGCATGGAAGTGGATGCAAACATGAGAAACCACTCTGTTTATACTTGCTAGGTCTGTGAAAAGAAGGTCCAGCGACTTGTAAGGTCTGCCTGCCACAGACTCTCTGGGACACTCGTGTCAGGATTGAGATAATCTTTTCTGATCTCTGGTTGAGCCAGCAGTCTACCTTGCTTTGGATAGTATATGACAGCAGTTGTTAACACAATATTAAAATGGAGAACCACTGACAAAATGCTATCTGACAACCTAGCCTAGATTTAAAATTGAGCACTAAAGTATATCTCTCAGTTGATGGCCTTCAGATCAGTCTTCTGGAAGGTAGGCTTTTGTGAAAGTAACAGACTTAATTAGAAAGAACTGGGATACCTGGTGTCTTGGTTATTTTTTTGTTGTTGTTGCTGAGACAAAATATCCAACGCCCAAAATGAAGGAAGGAAAGGCTTATTTAGCTTATAGTTTGTGGAGGTTTTAGTCTATATTTGGCTGGTTTTGAGGCAAGAGTGGCACATAGCAGAGGGCAAACGTTTATGGCAGCAGAGCACAGCAAAAACAACCAGCAAAAGGGAGGAATGGCTGCAGGGAGGAAGCAGGCAGCCTCTTTATATATATATATATATATATATATATATATATATATATATATATACTTTTTTTTTAGGGTATAGCTTTTACACCCATAATCTCAGCAAACTACCTGTCCTAGGGCAGGTATAGCTCTCACACCCATAGTCTTAGCATTGGATCATGGATCAGTCATAAACTCTAAAAGCCACCAAATAACTGCATGAGGATTTGGGGGGACATACGGACACAAACCATAACATTCCACCCCTGGCCCCCCAAAGACTCGTGCATAGCCCTTTATATAAATAGCATTTAGTCTATCTGTAAGAGTTGCCAAGGTCTTAACCATTTTAGCATTGCTAAAATGTCTAAGTCTCAAGTCTTCTCTAAGATATAAGGCAAACTCTTAGCTGTGAGCCCCTGTAGTTTTAAATTTAGCATCTGAAGCAACATGTTGTATATTGTGAGCTCTGAAGGGCTTGCCTGAGTCCACCCCATGGCACTTTTGGTAGTTATAGCTCCCACAGCTTTTTTTTTCAGGCTTGCTTTGCTCCCCAGTTGCAGCTTTTCTCAGATGATCTACAGTCCTGTCTTTTTTAAACTTTTGAGGTCTGCAGGGCACCTTTTGCTTTATACTCACAGCCTCATGTATTGCCCCCCTCATGGGCACACTGCCTGGCCTCCCGGGCCTTTTGAAATCTGGGTGGAAGCCTCTTTAACCTTAGAACCCTTGCATGTTTTTTGCACCTTAAAGCCAGGGCCACGTAGATGATGCCAAGGTCTGCTGCCACCTGGAGCAGTAGCCAAATTTTTTTCTCTCTTGGCCTTAGGGGTCAAGTGCCTGGATTGCTTGGCACACTGAATCCAATGCTGAGGAGCAAATTCTTTATGTTGTCACCATACTGGAACCTGGTGTGGCCACTGCAGCCATTTTGGAACATGGCACTCTTTGGCTTCCTTTTTAAGGCAAGGTCTTTCACCTTTGCAGTTTTGAGGCTGTGAAGGGTGGAGACTTGCTGCTTGTGATGCCCTCAGGCCATCTTTTTTATTTTCTTGTTTTTTTCTCAGCAATGGAGAGCTCCTCAGCCTTATTTTTGCAATCCACAGCTTTACTGGAGCTTTTGTTTTTGGCCAAACTCACAACATTTTAAATCATCCTTCTGTGCTCTTTGCTCTTGATTGTCAGTATAAATCTGGCTAAAAGCCCCCAATAAAAGCCATGCCACTGCCCCAACATTTGACTGCCTTGAAATTTTTTTTGCCAGATTAATCAGTTTGTTGCCGCCCTTAATCTGAGTCTTAGGCAAAGTATCTGGACACGAGCAAAATGCAGACAAACTTTTTGCCAAGTCATAACATATATTATCTGGAGTCCAACAGCCCGTGTAGTCCTTCTTCCCAACAGAAACCTGAACTTCGTCTTTAACAGCAGGATTTTTATCAGCCTTTTGGTCTTCTGAGCTCTGACCAGACATCTCCAAACCTTTTCAAACTCTTCCCACAAGCAATTTTCAAAGGCTCTTGAACCACATGGTCAGGTATAGTCACAGCAAGGACCCCACTCCTGGTACCAAATTGTCTTGGTTTTTTTTTTGTTGTTGTTGTTGTTGCTGAGATAAAATATCCAATGCCCACAATAAAAAAAAAAGGTTTATTTAGCTTATAGTTTGTAAAGGTTTTAGTCTATATTTGGCTGGTTTTAAGACAAAGTGGCACATAACAGAGGACAAACGTTTATGACAATAGAGCACAACAAAAACAACCAACAAAAAAAATGGCCACAAAAAAAACCAGGCAGCCTCTTTATATGTATATATATAAAAACTATTTTTTTTAGGATATAGCTTTTATACCCATAATCTCAGCAAACTATCTGCCCTAGGGCAGATATAGCTCCCACATCCATAGTCTTAACATTAGATCATAAATCAGTCATAAACTCTAAAAGCCACCAAATAACTACATAAAGATTTAAAAAGACATATAAACACAAACCATAACACCTGGGCACTAATGATTTGAAAGTACAGTATTTATATAGGAGCCACTCATAAGGAGTTTTTCACTGAAACAGGACTTTTTAAACCCCCAAACTTTCAAAATCAAAGCAGCATCTTTGTCAGAGGGCCAAGAGGAAGAGACTCTTCACCCTGCAAAACTGCCAAACATTGCCCAGGTGCAGTGTTGACAAAAGACCAATTTAATGCAGCCTGTGGTACATCTTTAAAATTAAGGTGCCTTTATTTTACTCATTACTGAGATAAAATACTCAACACCAAAGTTAAAAGAAGTTTTAGAGATTTGAATCCATAGTTTACCAGTTCTAAACCAGGGTGGCAAGGCAGAGGGGCATCAGAAGAAGAAACAGACCATGGCATGGCAGGTAGAAGGCAACAAGTTGTGGCCAGCAGCCAGCGCCCAGCAAACCTGCCTTCTTTCTGTCCCTTTATATTCCATGTCAGCTACAAACCTATTGATTCGTACTACCTATACCCAAGGTGGGGCTTCCATTATCCATACCCTTAATCTCAGTATCACACACATAATCCACCTTCACACACCCTAATCCAGCCAGCTCTAAAAATCCCCACCTATGACTGCATGAGGCTTTAGGGGGACATCTAGATACAAGCCATAATATTCTGTTCCTGGCCTTCAAAAGATTCATGTACATCCCTTTATTCAAAAGGCATTTAGTCCATCTCTAAAAGTTACCAAAGTCCTAACAGTTTCAGCATTGCTGAAAAGTCCAAATCATAGGTCTCCTCTGAGATTTAAGGCAAAGTCTTAGCTGTGAACCCCCATACAAATGAAAAGTAAACACCAGCAACATTCAATAGCACAAGATAGACATTTCCATTCCAGAGGGTATAAAGAGGGGGATAGAAAGGAATGGGACCAAAGCAAGTCCAAAATCCAGCAGGATAAACCTCAAGTCCTGTAGGCCCATGTCCAGCATCTAGGGTAATATATGCCAAGATGTGAATGCCAAAGGGCTTGAGTGACTCCACTGCTATAGGACTGCAAGTGTTTGAAGCTCCCACAGCTTCTCTTGTGGTAGCTTTGCTTCTTGCCACTTTTCTCAGATGATCTATGTTCCTTGCTTCTCTAATATTCTGAGGTCTCCACTATACCTTTGGCTTCACACACACAGCTACACACACTGCCCTCCCAGGAGCACACTGCCTGGCCAACCAGACCTTCTGAAATCTGGATGGAAGCCATCTTGACCCCACAGGTTTTGCATTCTGCATGCACCTAAAAGCAGTGCCACACTCATGACACCAAAGTCTGCTGGCAGCTGGAGCAGTAGACAGGCTTCCCTCTTTCTTGGTTGTAGGGGTCAAATACCTGGATTGCTGAGCACTCTGAACCCAGTCCTGAGTAACAAATTCCCTAGGCTGCCACCATTATGGAACATGGTGCTTGGGGGCTCTCTTCCCAAAGCAATCTTTCACTTTTGCAATTTTGAGGCTGCAAATGGTAGAGTCCTGCTGGTTCCTGTGATGCCCTCGAGCCATCTTTTCTATTATATTGTTCCTTCTTAGCAACCAAGTTCTCCTGTGCTCTGTCTTTACAGTCTATAGCTTTACTGGAGCTTCCTTTCTGGACAAACTCAAAACTTGTTTAATCGTTCTGCTGGGCTCTTTGCTCTTCATTCTCAAGACAGAGCTGGCTAAAATCCCCCAACAGTAACCGTGCCATTTCCTAAACATTAAATTGCCTTGAAACTTCTTCTACCAAATTTTATTAAATTAAAATTAATTAGAAATAATTTATTAAAATTAATAAATAAATTTTAATTGATTAATTAAATTAATTTGTCTGCCACCCTTAATCTCAACCTCAGTCAAAGTCTCTGGACATGAGCAAAACGCAGATGAATTTTTGGGCAGAACATAATACATATGCTCTGGAGTTCAAATGCCAATGCAGTCCATGTTCCTAACTGCAACCCTCTGAGCCTGGTCTTTACCAGCAGCATTACTTTCTTTTTTTTTATTTTAAAGATAAAACAATATAAACACAAATAACACAAAAACAATAAGGAAATATCCAAACTATGAGGAAGACAGTAGGGGATTGACAAGGAATGCTGTTTTACATAATATCATCTTCATATTTATTACTCAGTTATCTCAAAAACAATGAAGGAAATACACAATTATACAGAAGATAGTAGGGGACTAACAATGGCTGTTGCATTATACAATGTTATCTTCCAGTTTTAGTTATATATCACTATAACGCATAAACGATAAAGTAAGCACAGAATTATAGAACAGATACTGGGGAATTAAAAATGGATGCTGTATTACAAAATGACATCTTTGCTATTGTTACTCAGTTATACAAATGATGGCACATTCGATTAATCATACAGTTTTCTCCACCCTCCTCTCCATTGTTTTCCCACCCAATCAATCGTCTTCCCTCTGACAATAACTGTACTTCTTGGCTTATTTACTCCCTCGGGTTCTCACATTGGGAAGACACATGGCTGCTTCAAATTATGCTGTAACAAACATGGGTGCACTCAAATTACTATCACACTAGGTGGAAAAGCACTCATCCTCAAAGACAGTACATAGGCAGGGAACCAAGTACACTATGATCATACCCGATTGATAAGCCCTCGAGGCCCTCTGGGGTCTAGTCCAGTTCTTGGGTTCATGCCATGGACCACAGGGCCCCACCTCAATGAGGCACTCCCGGGGACCCAGACCAGTTCACGGGGTTGCCCCCGCAGATCACTGGGTTCCGCTCCAACAAGGCGCTCCCAGAGGCCCAGTCAAGTTCCCAGGGTCGCCCCCAAGCACTGCTGGGCTCTGCCCCAGTAAGTCGCTCCTGGGGATCCAATCCAGTGTGTGGGGTCGTCCCTGAGGACCGCCAGGCTCTGCCCCATCGAGGCGCTCCTGGGGACCTGAACCAGTCTGTGGGGTTGCCCTCACAGACTGTGCCAGCAGCATTTCTTTCAGCTTTCTGGTCTTCTGAGCTCTGACCAGAATCTCACATGAAGTTTAGTTTAAAGCATTATAGGTCTGCTTCTTCAGCTGGCATCTCCAAATCTTCCCAAACTTTCCACAAGTCAGTTCCACAGGCTTCTGAGCAACATGATCAGGTACAGTCACAGCAACGACCCCACTTCTGTGATACCAAAGTCTGTCTTAGTTACTCTTCTTGTTTCTGAGACAAAATACCAGACACCCAAAGTTAAAGGAGGGAAAGTTTATTTCAGCTAACAGTTTATAGAGGTTTGGAACCCTAGTTGACTGGTTCCAAAGCAGAGAAACATGGTAGAGGGGCATCACAGAGGAGAAACAGGCCATGGCATGGAAGGCAGAAGATAGCAGGCAGCTGCAGCAGATGCTAGCCTGCCTTCTTACTGTCCCTTTTATATGTCATACAGGGTACAAACCTATTACCAGGATGTGGCTCCTTACATAGGGTGTGACTTCCACTATCCACACCCTTAATCCATGTGCACACACCCTAATCCAGCCACTTTCAAAAAGCCTCACCTATGAGCACATGAGTCCCTGTGTGGACATCTAGATATAAGCCATAACTTGAGGTATCTCTGTTAGTTTTTAATTCACTTATAAATTTGTACAAATTTATAGGGCACAACGTGATATTTTGATACCTGTATACACTGTGGTAATGATCAAATCAGATTAGCATCTCCATTACCTCAAGCTGTTTTTTGTTTTTTTGTTCATGGGGTTTGAACCCAAGGCCTTAAAAGTAAGCTATCCCCAACTCTTTTGATACTGGGTCTTGCTAAATTGTCTAGGCTCGCTCAAACTTGCCAGCCTCCTGTCTCAACCTCCCAGAATCCTGGTATTATATGCATACACCACCACGCCCAGCTTCATTTAGCATTTCTTTGTAATACAACATTCAAAATCCTTTCTTCTTGCTATTTGGAGATATACATATGTTATTGTTAATTGGTGTCACCCTGCAAAAGAACTGTAGAATTTATTCCCCCTAACTAAATTTGTGCCCACTGACCAATGGATCCAGTGGACCTACCAGACAGTTGTAGAACATTCTATCCAATAATTGCATAATGCACATTCTTCTCCATAGTACAATGAACATTATCCAAGATACACCATAAAACAAGACTGAACAATTTTTTTAAAAATTGAAGATACATGAAGTATATTTTTGACCACAATGCAATAAAACTGGAAATTAATGACAAGAATTTTCTAAACCACAAATATATGGAAATTAAATAGCATGCTCCTATACATCTTACAAATCAATGAAAAAATTAGAAAGTTTAAAAATCATTGTGACAAATAATAATGGCAGCACAACATGCTAAATCTTATAGGATATAGCAAAAGCAATACTAAGAAGAACTTATAGCAATTAGTGGCTATGTTAAAAAAAACCTCAACCTAATGTTACACCTTAAAGAACTAGAAAAGCAAGAATAAACAAAATCTTTAATTGTTTAACCACTTTCTAAAATGTCTCCATTCTTTGCCTTTTTCCTCAAAATAAAGAGAAGGGCTCAAGGAGGTAAGTGAAATGGCTAAGTCCAGTCGGTGGCAGAGTTGGCCACCCCATCATGCCTTCGGGCCTGGCCCAGTCAGTCTTTTGGCTTGCCCTGGGCCTGCCTCCCTGGCACAGTTCCTAGACCAAATGTACATTTCCCCTCAGCCCTGTCCCCAAGGTGTGGAATATCTCAGTGCCACACAGACCCTACAGGCCCAAGGCTGGTCTCTGCGCTAATGAGAGAATGAAGGAGGGTCTACAGCCCAGGACACGAATCCCTTTGCTGAGCTTTCTGGCAGTAATGGCATCCCTTTTCTATTTAGCCTCACATCAGCAAAAGTGTGTAGTTGTTTTGAGGTTGCTCTGTAGAGGGCTCTGTGCTGTGTGGCCACCAGCCTGAAAAGCGCTCTGGGGCTTTGTGCCACCTCCCTAGGACCAGGTAGTAGCTGTGAAGTACAGCTCAGCAGAGACAGTCGGGCACGTGTATGATGGACGTGTTTATGTGGAACTGCAGCCCATCTGTGGTAATGAGTCCATTCCTGTGACATGATGATCCACAGACACTCACATGGCTCACACTTCCTCCCATATGGGCAGAGTCCTACCTCTGTTGCATGGTGAAATTCACTTATAGGAACTTCATTTCCATCTGTGATCCATGG
Organism: Dinomys branickii; assembly: GCA_004027595.1. Classification (NCBI taxonomy): domain Eukaryota; kingdom Metazoa; phylum Chordata; class Mammalia; order Rodentia; family Dinomyidae; genus Dinomys; species Dinomys branickii. The sequence goes on along the minus strand of PVLD010008187.1, from coordinate 69,418 downwards.
CTGAGATTTCCATTTGCTAAAGAAAGTAAGGACCGTGGAGAGGGCTCCAAGGCAGTCCCTGCTCTTTCTAGCCCAAGGGGCAGTGATAACTCAGAGGAGCTGGCCTGCATACCCTGACATGTGAGGGAAGGTGAGGGAAGTGGGCAGAAGCCACCCAGGAGGCCCTCAGGAGCTGGGTGACAAGGCTGTTTGGGGAACTGGAGGGCAGTGGCCACAGATAAGGATAATCTGCAGTGCTGAATGGCTCCCCAGGGCAAGGTCTAGAGGTGCCTCCATAGTAGGTAGATTTCTTAGATGTCCACCTGTGATTCCTAACCCTGGTCATTCAGTCAAATACCAGTCTAATATGGAAGGGAAGGGGCTTTGCAGATGAACTTGAGGTCATTAGTTAGCTGACCTTAAAGAAGTGAGGTTGTTCTGGATTATCTGACTAGATCCAGCATAATCTCATGAGTCCTTAATAGCAAAAGAAGAACATAGGTGATCAGAACATAGATAAGAGAGGGCAGAAAGATTGAAGCCTAAGAACTCAATATACCATTGCCAGCTTAGAAGATGGAGAAAGAGGCTTATGAGTCTCAGAACCTGGACCTCCTCCAGAAGGGAGTATCAATCTCCAGGCACCACAAGGCAATTCCAGGAATTGAACGTTTTTGTTCTACAGCATGATGGAACTGAATTCTGAGATTTTGTTTTTGTCTTTGTTTTTTCTGTATTGGGAATCAAACTTAGGACCTTGCACTTGCCAGGCAGGCACTGTTCTGAATGAGATTTGAAATGGATTCATCCCCACTCTGTAATGACAACTGCCTGATTTAGGCTCTGTGGGACTCTAAGCAAAAGACCAGCAAAGCCAGGCATGGTGGCACATACCTGTAATCCCAGCACTTGAGAGGCTGAGGCAGGAGTGTTGCTGTTGAGTTTGAGGCCTGGGCTACAAAGTATGTTCAAGCCAGCATAGTTCAAGCCCACCCTGAACTATGTAGTGAAACCCTGTTTCAAAAAGATAAAAAACAAAACAACAACAACAAAAAACCAGACCAGCAAAGCCACCCATGTCCTGCATTCTGATCTATAAAAACAAATGTTAATGTTTAAAATCAATGAGTTGGGGTCATTTATTATGGCAGCCACAGAAAATTGGCTCACATCCCCTTTTCTGCTGGAGCCACACAGCCTACTTACATTCCCAGCAGCTGCTCCGGGAGCTGGCTGCCCCTCAGTCACTTACAGACTGCTGTCTGTAGGGAAAGCTACATAGAATGCCAGCTAGGAACTATTTGTCTGTGATTCTTTGATTTGGAAATGGGGAGTTACTTCTATTTGCATTTTTAATGCTCAGTTCCCACCATTTCCCAAAGAGTCAATTTTCCAGAGTCAAATATTGACTGTACTTGAAGATATTTTATGCTGGAAGGTTCCCATATTCAGTGTCTTGGCCCTATTTGGGCTACAGAGGGGGACTGTTAAGGAAAGAGCAGATCCAGCAAGCCCACCACCCCCGAAGCCCACCACCTCTGGGTGCCAAGAGTTGGTCCTAAGAGTTTACTCTGTGAAGGAAAGGAATAAAATGGTCCAGCTGGCCCTGCTGAGCAGAGCTGAGGTGCTTGTAAGGCGCCAGAGTATAGAGTGGGAAATTGGTCTTAAGTGCCTTAGGACAAAGGCAAAGCTGTCAGGTACTCAGGGACTTCAGAAGCAGGAAAGGAAAGCAATGACTAAAATACGAGACACAGAATAAGGAAATAAAGAAAGCTGAAAAATTGCAGAACAAATTTAAGTGAAGGGATTTGGCAAAAAATAAAGACTCACGGTGACTGCAGTAACCTGAGTGATCACATTTATGGAGCGCTTGCTGTGGGCCGAGTTCCTCGGTCCTCTATGTAGGGCTCCACGTCCTTAGTTCTCAAAGAACCCTGGAAAGCAAGTGCCCTATTAACCTGCACTGTCCCCAGCCACACCCATCCCCTCAAAGCTCCGCTCTGCTTCTCAGGCCCTGTGTCAGAATCAACTAATACTTAGAGGAGAAATGGCCCAGACACTGAGTATGCGTCCTTAGCCTTCTCTGTTCTTCTACGTGTTGGCCCTGTGGTTTCGCATTTCCCCCAGTGTCTCAGCCTCCTAGAAACCAACAGCCAGATCAAAACATAGAACATTACAATCACAACAGTCTCTGTTTTTCAAATACTGTTTAATCAATTAACATGTGTGTGATTATATTTACTTCCCCCACCCCAGGGCTGGGGATTGAATCCAGGGTCTTCACACTGAGCTGCATCTCCATCCCCCCCTTATTTTTTTATTATTCTAAGGATGGGATCTTGTTATGTTGCCCAGGATGGGCCCCAGTTTGTCATCCTTCTGTCTCAGCCTCGCAGAGTACTGGGATTACGGGTGTGCACCACCACGTCTGGCTTTGCTCTTTTTTGCCCTGTTTTCTTTGTACTTATCCTTTTCTGTATCCTCTTGAGTTAATTGGTTCCTTTTTTAATTGTAGTTCAATTTATTATTGACTTCACATTATTCTCCTGCATAATTTCATAATTGTTGGTCTGTAGATTTTATACATTTAGTTGTCTAAGAGTGGTGTTCACTTCAAATAAAGTGGAAGAACCTCACCACTGTGAATTTGATTTATTCTTTAACTGTCTTTTATATGTTCACCTATGTAGACAGCAAGGCTCATGTTATGTGGTCATTTTTGCTTGAAACAGTTATATTTATTTGAAAGAAATAGTATGTTGGATAGAGCCATATTTTTACCACCGTGGGGACTTATCAGTCCTTCTTGACAGTTTTCACCTGCCATGCTTTCACTTCAGCCTGAGGAATTTCACTTAGCATTTTTATAGTAATGATTTGCTGATTACCAATTCTCTTACTTTTCCTTTTTCTGAAGATCATTTCCCTTTTATTTTTGTAAGATATTTTTGCTGATATAAAAGTCTGCATTGGCAATCTTTTCCCAATTAGCAATCCAAAGATATTATACTCTCTAGTCTTTCACTATTTAAGGTGAGAAGTTAAACTGTGATTCAGCTAAGGTCTGTCTAGTTATGTTTCTCCGTATTATCCTACTTGGGATTCAGTGATCTCCTTGAATTTAAAAGACATGTCTTTTGCCAAAGTTGTTCAGTTATTAGCTTTTATTTTTCAGCTTGTAGCCTTCTCACTTTCTGTTTATGTATCTTAGAACATCTGATATTAAAGTCGCTAAAGTTTGTTATTTCCCAACATGTTTTCCTTTCTCTCTTTCAGATTGGACCATTTTTGTTGATCTATTTTCAAATTCACTGAGTTTCTTTGGCTGTCTCTCTGCTAAGCTTGTCCAGTGAATGTTTTTATTTTAGACACTCTTTATTTTCCAGTTCTTAAATTTCAGTTTAACTCTTTGTTATAGTTCTCAGTTTCTTGCCCTTTTAAATCCCTTCACAGGTTAAAAGCTGGCTCTCGGTAGGTTTTCAGCTCTGATGTAATAATTTGTGCATTATTTACAACACCCGGATTCCCTAAGTGTCAGTCTCCACTGATTGGCTTTTCTGTTGTGTGCAAGTCACATTCCCTTTTCCTTATATGGCTAATAAATTTGAATTATATTTTGATCAATGACTTGCAGACATAGAGCTTAGGGATTTTGTTTTATTTCTTTGAAGAGTTTTTTTTAAGAATTATGACAAGAGGTTAATGTGGCTGAATTAAACTTTCCCTGCCTATATTCAAGGTTATTAGTCTCAGGCCACTGGGAGTCTCCCCCATACCCTCCTAGTTTGAGTCAGCCAAAATCATGGGCAGAGTTCCACATAGAATTCATTGAAACTGTCATTTTCAATATAGTCTGTTCTCTCAGATTGTTTTCTTTGTTTAAGATGCTGTTATGAGCACCTTGAAATCTGTTTCCTGGTGGTTCAACCCATGAGACTATGACTACAGATTTCTATCTGAACATTACCATCCCTGGTACCTGCCCCCATTCTGTGAGAGCAGAAAGTCAGTCGGTGATCTGCTCTTTTCTAAGTGTTAGTTCACCTCCACTTTCTACTTGCCTTGGATTTTTCTCCAGTGCCACCATGTGGTTGTACTGTCTTTTCAGAGTTGTCTGATAATAGCCATTCCACTATTACAGACGCTCTTATGATAAAATAAATATTTTATCTACTAGGTGATTGAGGGAGTTAATATTTGACATTATCTGATCTGGGAAATTAAGATTCAGTTGGCCTATAAGTTAAGTAGTGATGGATGGATAAACAGAGCAAGAATTATCCTTGTAACTGAAGTCGGTTGTTGCATACCCTTTGTGTATGAAGAATGGGATCTAGAAGCACATGTTACACCTTAGCATACTTCAAGGGGAGTTTTGACTTTAGAAATCAAATTTATGTTTTCTTTAAAGAAGATCAAGAATAGACAGTATTTTTAAGTTAATTTTGGACAGGTCTGGAAAAAAAAAGATCTAAGCTACACACGGTGCCACATCGCTATAATCCTAGCACTCTTGTAGTTGAGGTAGGAGGATTTGCAGATTCAAACCCAGGTAGCGCAACTCAGTGATTTAGTAAGACCCTGTCTAAAGACTGAAAAACAAATTTTTAAAGGCTGGGGATGGGCCGGGCATGGTGATACATGTCTCTTAATTCCAGCACTCAAGAGGCTGAGGCTGGAAGATTGCTGTGAGTTCGAGGCCAGCCTGGGCTATATAATGAGCTGAAGGCCAGTATAAACTACATAGTGAAACCTTGTCTCAAAAAGACAAAAAAAAAAAAAAAAAAAAAAAAGCTGGGGATGTGGCTCAGTGCAAAAGCTTGAAGGGTTTAGTCCCCAGTGCTGCATAGGGGGAGCACAGAAGTGAGGGAGTAAGCAGCATACACATCTCTGTATCGGGAACTACGCAGACTTGAACCAGAGGCCTCAGGTTGGTGTTGGAATTCTGCTATCATTTTGTCTGCGATCTGGGAAAATCTTCCTAAGCTGCAGTTTCTCTTTGGTAAAATAAAGGCAAATAACATAATTTGAATGAAAAGGGAATAAATAAAAATGTGTGTTGAATCTGAATCTGAAGGATACAGATTTCATTTTGCGAGTAAAATACAATAGTCCAGGCATTTTAGCACACCTGTTCTTTTCAGTCCTCTTTGTCCTGACTTTAACGCCTCTACCCCAGGTTATTCTAAGTCTCATCAAGCCCTGACCAAGGAAATTCATGGGAAATGTTTTGACAGGGGGAGAAGAGTTACCTTGAGCAAATCTACTTCATCTGTCCTGAGGGATCTGTGCATCTGAATACACAGTGTCAGAGCAGATAAGAGGCTGGAGCGGAGGAGAGCAGAGTGCAGCCTCGGGAAGTATGCACGTCCCGGCACCGCTCAGGGCTGGAGCTCCAGGGACAGCAGGGTCTTACCCCCAGCAATCATCTGGACAGCACTGCATTGTAGCAGTGTCTGTACTTGTGGTGCTTACGGCTTCCATCCATATTGGTTGCTCAAATTGGCCAGGAGCCCATCAGAGCTGAAGTAGAGGGCACAAGAGCAGAGGGGCGTGAACCCGTAGGGTAAGGCGGTTCAGCTGCTTCCCCGGGGACGCTCTCCTCAGGTGAACAGAAGCCCATGCCGATCTGAGGCAGAGATCTTCAGGTGGGGACCGGTGTGCAGAGGAGGACGAAGGCGCACATGAGGGGACTGCTTGGGGGCTGAGTGTCATTTCATGAAGCAGCAGCATGATGTGACTTGTACCAAGGGTTAGGTGGGAGAGCTGACACAAAGTTAGATTTTGGATGGTAGAAAAAGGCAGAGCTAATAGGTTTGCTCATAGATATGGGTGTAAATCATGAGATAAAAATGCATCAGGACTTCAAGGTTTTTGTTCTAAGCAAGTGAAAAGATCTCAGCTGTCAGCTGGGATCAGGATGTCTGGGTGCTAAGTTGGTTTTCAAAGCATTAGGGATTGTGCATGGGAGGCGGACCCACTCCAAGGTGACTTGTAGGCATCTCAGAAGATGAGCCCAGTGGGCAGGAAGACTGCGAAGCCTCCTGGGGTACAGAGGCAGGAAATGCCTCACTGTCAGCTGTGCTGTTCTAACAACAGACCACAAGCGAGTGGTAGTGGCATCCACACTGCTATAATCTGTCAGGCACAGTGGCACTCTCCTGTAGTCTGCTAGAGGCACTGACATAACCCCTGTAATCTGCAGGGCACACTGCCACACTCCTGTGATCTGCTGCGTGCACTGGCACACTCCTTTGATTTGTTGGGTGCACTAACACACTCCGGTAATCCTTTGCACACTAATCTTCTGGGTGTGGTGACTCCTATAATCCGCTGGGTGCACAGGACTCACTCCTGTAATTTCAGATACTTGGAGGCCTGAAGGAGGAGGATGGAAAAATCAAGGCCAGTCTGGGCAATTTAATGAGACCGTGATATAATAACATAATAAAATAAAAAGAGGTGAAGGGTAGCTCAGTGGTAGAGGTTTTACCTAGCATGCATGAGAACTTGGGTTTCTCTCAAAAAAAAAAAAAACAAACACTAAAGGATAGTGAACCTCAGCGCTCTCCAGTCTGCAGTATACTCGTCCCTCAGCATCAGTGGTTTTTGGTTCCAAGACCCTCATGAATCCCAATGTCTACTGATTCTCCTGTCTTATATAAAATGGCATAGCATTTTCAAATAACCTGTGCAAAGCACCCACAAATCATCTCTAGTTTACTATGCTATACAAATAGTGGTCATACATGTTGTTTAGGAAATAATGACAAGGGAAAAAAATGTCTGAATGTGGCTGGTCATAGGACTGTTTTTCAAATGTTTCCACCTCTGATTGGTTGAGTCCACAGAATCAGAGCCTGTGGATACAGTTATATTTGTGTTTTTATTGAAAAGTTATAAATATGTATCAAGTAGCTTTTTAAGAGTAGGCTGCAGAAAAGCTCCATAAATTTTTTATTCAAACTGAGGAGAGGTGCAGATCTTCCCAATAAATATGTCACCTAGAGTGATGTACAGTGATGGCTGTAGAGACCATCGAACACTGAAAGGTCCTCTCTGAGTGTGAAGTTGCAAAGTAACTTCACCTTAAGACTTATACTGGCCTATTCACCCTCCAAGGAGTAAATTCAAAGCTTTTCATGTGTGGTCTTAGCTCAAAATGAAGCAATCACATAAGGTTTTCCTATTACATTGAACTTAAATAGTTTGCACACTAAGCAAGAAATTTTGTCATTTTAGAAGCTTAATTTGTTTTAAATACTGGCTCAGCTATAATCTATCATAAGCAATTGTGAGGTTTTGTTTGGGCTTATAATACTTTTGCCATGAAAATGGCTTTTAAAATAAAGAAGACATGATTTTATTGTATTACTGAACATTGAGATGAAAATAATAAAAATTTTCATAAGCAATATGTGACATTTCATTGCATTACAAATAATTCCATTTGCCAAACTTGTAATTTGTTGCGATTCCTTGATTTGTACTCCAAAAGTCTGTGATCTGGAATGCTATATTGCAGGCTGGTTTTTAGAGAAAAATCAGTCATTCCCTGAATCATGAACAGCCTAAACTTAGAGACAGCTATTCACACCCTTGGCACTGCACATTTGCCTAACATAAAATTACCACATGTCAAAAACAATGCCTTTCTTGCTGCTAAATTGTGATGCATACATTTCTTATGTAATCACTTTTCAAAGTCACTGAGACACTGAGCCAGCTTCAGACATAAAGATCTGCACTTTGACTTCTCATCGTGCTGCCAGGCCACCTAACCGGTAGATGCACAGGGCAAGGAAGGCTCTATAAGGGAAAGTCAAGGGAAACAAGGACTCTGATTATGAAGCCAAGACAGCTAGAGAGTCTCGAGACAGGAGAGGTGTGGTGCAGTGTGGGTGTCCGGAGAGGAAGCTGGCCTGCAAGGAGCAGCCTAGGGCAGCCTGAATTCTATTTTTACTGCTAGTTGATGGCTCAGCACGTGAGCTCTGGGACCATAATTAGTATTAACACTGTGCAGGGAACCTTGACTGACTCAGATGTAGACAGGGTGGGCACAGTGTAAATTCTCAGGACGAGTTATTTTCCTCCCACCAGTAGAAGAATCAGGAGATGAGCAAGGGTAAGAGAGGTTTAAAACCTTTCCCAAGATGATAGGCTGAAGACAAGTGTCCAAGTGTGCGTGGAAGGACTCCAGCATGGTGCCAGGACTACTGTAGTTGCCAAATAAAGCTCTCAAAAGTTTACATGGGCAAACCTTTGAGCAACCTAAAATAAATGTTGAGCTGAATGTACTGTGGGATCTTGGATGGGGTCCTGGAGCTGAAAAGGAAATTAGAGGTGAACAGAGAAGTGTGAACATAATATGGACCTCAGCGGGTAAGCGTGCACATGACCGAGTCACTCGTTGTGATTCACAGCTGTGCCACAGCGAGTGTTCCACCGGGAAACTGGTGGTGGGGTTTGTGGAAATTGTTTGTACTTTGACTTGTTGTCTGACTGGAAACTTTTAAAATATAAAACCTATCAATAATATAGTCATGCCTTTGTACTCAATTGCTGTGACACACATCAAATTTGGTGTTTGACATTTTGACCTGAGAATTTTGTTCCAGAGCTTGCATTTATCATTTGGTGCTTGATGCGTAAGTAGAGTTTGTTGGTGTTGATTGCTTTATGACTCTACCCTTTCCAGTCAAAACAATTTATTTAGTGCTTATCATTTTTGCTCCTCATCATGCTGCCAGAACCAATTAATAGTGAGTACCAAGGTACTACTATGTTGTTTTTAGATCTGGAGTGCTGCACAGGATTTAGGCTGACTAGAAGGTAGATATCTCATGATGTGAGCAGAGGCTCAAGGCAACAGGAGCAAGTGACACAGGCCTAGGATGGGTTGGCACTGGGGGCGCTTCGGGATGGCCTCACCCCAAGCCCTCTAGCTTCTGGACAAGGACGCCAGGGCAGAGGTCAGCAGTTGCTGCTGTCCCTGCTCCACCTGAAGGTGGACAGACGTATGGCCCTGCCCACGCTGCCTGCTCCCCTGGTGGAGAGTGTAGCCCTGCCCACCTGCTGCATCCACATCAGCAAGAGACCTGCTTGCAGAAGTCCAGCCCAACAGCCTGCAAATCCAGCTGGTCCCTGGGCCCTGCGTAAATCACGTTACCTTTCTGGGCCTCTGCTCCTTCCCTCTTCGTGTCATCTTAGTCATATCACAAGAGGCCGGGGTGGTAGCTGGATATGGAGCCAGCTACAGGGCCAAGCACCACAGTGCCTGCTGCCCTTCCCAGGCAAGGGTATACCATGCCCACTGCTGTGGCACCCTCTCCTCCTCCAGCTTCCCGTGCCACCGCAACCACCCTGCTGCTCTTCCATGTCCTCAGGAACCCTAATCATTGCTTCTGAAACAGTCTTCAGCTGCCTCCAGAGCGTGTCCAGGAACCTCCCAGGCGAGGTCAGGGTCCCCGTGCCTGTAGCTTCATGGCCCCACCACATTCATCCTACCCCTCTATTTCCTGCTGGACTCTGATCTTCATGCTGCCTTCACAGGACCCAGTGTGGTATCTGGTAGCACAGATATAGTGGGCACCACATAAACAGTTTCAAGGAGATTAGAATGAAGTGAATGGGCATATGGAGCAAGCTGGAAGCCTGTGGCCCATTGGTGGCAAGGAACAGCTGAGGCTCCTGCATGCTCCAGCTGCCCCACGTGCCAGGCCTCTGTCTCTGTTTTGAGACCACAGGCCAGGTGCTACAGAGAGAGGTCTATAAGGGCTCTGAGCCACTCTAAAGACTGTAAAACCCATAGTGCTGCTGCAGGAGCTGATAAGTCACTCTGTTAAGGGACAGCACTGGATCTCAACCCCAGAGCATGCATGTGCACCAGGGTCTTGTAAACATGGTGCAGATGCCTCCTGCTGGGCCACGTCATCTTCCCATGCAGTAGGTTCTGGGCAGCATCCTGCAGCTTCACATCTCTCACCCATTCCCAAGTGCTGCTGGACTGGTAGCACATTGACAACCACTGGCTTCCTGCTGGAGGTCAGCCCAGGAAAGAAACAGAACAGAGGAGGCTAGCGGCACAGTCCCGTCATGAGCAGAACTACCCACCTCCCATATCAGGTTAAACAGATACTGTTCATCAATAATAAAGGCATTTTGGGGGCACTGTTAGCTGGAATCCACAATTCTTAGTTGTGTTGATGTTTAAACATTGTCAGAATGTCAAAAATATCAGAGACAGCTGACTTGTCTTCCTACATAAAAACTAAAACTCCAAATCAAGACTGTTTTGCACAGACTAGGCTATGGTGTATTTGTTTATTTATTCACCTGCAAGTACTAGGGGCTCATAGTCACTCCCTTGAATGCCTTCATATGAATTGCTGCATTGCTTTCCATGAAAGGAGTTTAGGGAGGCTCAATGGCTCTGCCACTGGCCCTTTGTACAGACCAGCACAGAACCCGATACTGGAGTCCTTCCCCCTCAGTCACTTCCTGTCCCACCAAAGCCCCTTTCTTCGCTTATGCAATCATAAACCCTCAAAAAATACCTTCTGGGCCCCAACCCTGTGCTGGAAGCTGGCTATAAGTGCTGAGTAGAAGTATCAAGAGATTCATGTTGAAACTTTTTTGTCCTAGGCCGTAGATTTGCTAGATGAGCAATCATTTTGTGAGCTCCTAAAATTAAAACTAAGAAAAAGCAGCAAAGTGTCTGTGGTAAAGTCTCTATTTCCTCATTTCAGAGACAAAATACCCAACACCCACAAGTTAAAGAAGGAAAAATTTTTTTCAGCTTATAGTTTGTAGAGGTTTCAGTCCATAGTCAGCTGGCTTCAAGGTAGGGTGGCTTAGCAGAGTGGCATTGCCAAGGGGGAACAGTCCATAGAAGGGCAGGCAGGAAGCAGCAAGCAGTGAGCCTCCCTTTCTGTTTATATTCCATCCAGGTATAAGCCAATTGGTTAGTGCCACCCATACCTCGATACCTTCTGTCATCAAGTAAATCCATTCAGCCACACTCAAAACTATGCTGGTCAGCAGACTAATCCAGCTATTATACACCCATAATCCATATTCACACACTGTAAACATAGCCATTTCCAAAAAGCTCCACTTATGGGCCCATGAGGCAAGCCAGAACAGTGTCCAAAGATACTACTGCTTTAAAAATACTCTAGAGAAGAGCTGGACCTAGTGGCCATGCCTGTGCAGTGATCAAAGTGGGGGTTTGCTTATTTTCTCCCATCCATTGAATTGCCTTTCCCTCTTCTGATACTTCCCTTGGATACACAAAAATTTTAAATTTTGATGTAGTTTAATTTGTCTATGTTTTCTTTTGTTCTCTTCCTTATGGTGCCATATCCAAGAAATCATTTTGAAATCCAATATCATGAAGCTTTCTATGTTTTCTTCTAAGAATTTTATAGTTTTAGGTTTTTTCCATTTGAGTTGACTTTTGTATATGTTAGGTAAACATACAACTTTTTTTTTTTTTTTGGCAATACTGGGTATTGAACCCACGGCCCATATTTTCTAGTCAAGAATTTACCACTGACAAACATCCACAGCTTTTTAAAATTTTTCTTTTGAGACAAGATCTTGCTAAGTTGCTCAGGCTGGCCTCAAATTTGGTAGTTGGGATTACAGCTATGTGCCACTGCACCTGGCCTACTTCATTCCTTTATACTTGGACATCCAGCTTCCCAACACCATTGGTTGAGAAGATTGTCTTTTCCCCACTGAATGTCAAGAATCTACTGATCATAGATTTGAAGGCTCATTTCTGGGTTTTTTATTCAATTTCATTAGTCTGTTTTGTCTATCCTTATGCCAATACTACACTATTTTGATTATCATGATTTTGTAGTAAGTATTAAAATCAGGAAACACGGAGCCTCCAACTGAGTTCTTTCTTTCTCAGTAATGTGGCTATTCAGGCTACTTTGAGATTCTGTATGAATTTTAGGATGAGTTCTTCTATTTCTGCAAAAAAAAAAAAAAAAAAAAAGCCATAGGGATTTTTTTTTTTTCCGGTACCAGGGATCGAACTCAGGACCTTCCGCTTGCCAGGCAAGTGCTTATGCCACTGAGCTATACCCCCAGCCCAGCCACAGGGATTTTGATAGGAATACATTGGATCTGTAAATTGTTTATGATTAGTATCACCCTCTTAAAAATATTGTCTGTCAATCCATGAGATGCTTTTTCACTTGTCTATGTTTCAGTTGGGCTGTGAGCGCGTACACACATTAAGGCTTGAACCGAGGGCATTCTACTGAGCAGCATCTCCAGCCCTCTTTTATTTTGTATTTTGAGACAGTCTTGCTAGGTCACTAAGTTACCCAGGCTGTAGTTGAATTTAGTTCCTTCTGCCTCAGCTCCCAGAGTCCCAGGATTACAGACGTGTGCCACCAACGCCAGTATTGTTTTTGACTTAGATTTTCTTTCATCTCTTTGAGCAATGACTTGTAGTTTTCAGTGTACACATCTTTTGCTTCCTTGTTTAAATTAATTCCTATGTATTTTATTCTTGTGCATACTGTGTAATAGAATTTTTTAAAATTTCCTTTACATAATGTTCATTGCTAACTTACTAAGATAAAAGTGATTTTTGCATGCTGGCTTATATCCTGCACCTTTGCTGAATTTATTAATTAGCTCTAACAATTTTATGACAGAATCTTGAAAGTTTTTTATGTATAAAAACATGCCATCTGAAAACACAGATAGTTTATTTCATTTCCAACTTGGATGCCGTCTTTCTCTTCCTGCCTATTGGCTTTCACCAGGACGTCTGTTACTGTGTTGAATAGAAGTGAAGAAAGCAGGCACCCTTGTTGTTGTTTTTGCTGCTGTTTTCATCAATCTCAGCACAAAAGCTTTTGCTGTTCCACTATTGAGCAGGAGATTAGTCGTGAGTTTTTTGTATATGTACATTTATTATGTTAAAAATCCATCCTTCTAGTCCGAGTGTTTTTATCATGAAAAAACATTTAATTTTGTATATACTGTTTGCATCAGTTGAGATAATGTATTTTTTTCTTCAATCTATTAATGTGGTGCCTCGTAATTCATTTTCATATGTTGAAGCATCCTTGCATTATATAATATATAATCCTTTTAACAAGCTGTTGAATTTGTCTTGCTACTGTCTTATTGAGGATTTTTGCACGTATTCTAGAAGATCTAGTCATGGGGCTGCAGCTTTCTTATAGTTTCTGTGTCTTGTTTTGTTATTAGGTTAATTTTGTCCCTGTATAATGCTAAGAAGTATTCCTTCCTTTTCATTTGGGAAGAGTTTGAGAAGAACTGGTATTCATTATTCTGTAGTAGAATTCACTACTAGATGGTAGGGACTGTCTAGCTCTAGGTTTTGCATGATTGAGAGATTTTGATTATTTACACAGACTTCTTACTAACTATAGGTCTATTTAGATTTTCTACATCTTCTTGAGTCAGTTTTGGTAGTGCATGTGTTTACAGGAATTTTTTATTTCATCTAATTTATCTAAGTTGTTGGTGTGCAGTAGTTCATAGTATTCTCTTATAATCATTTTTACTTATATAAAAGTGACAATAATGCCCCATTTTTCCAACTAATTTTTTAAAAATACAGAATCAATCCACTGGAAGAAAGGTCATGTTTTCACAAATGTACTGGAACTATTGACCATCTATAAACAATGAAAATTCATCTTAACCTAAATCTCACATGTTACACCAAAACAAAACAATAACAAAAACCTGAAAATAGGTCATAGATTTAAATGTAAAATGTAAGACTCTAGAAGAAAGCATAATCATAGCACATAGGATTATGAAGCAGATGGATTGTTGTGAGTTCAAGACCAACCTGAACTACATAGTAAGTTTAAGGCCAGCCTGAAATATACATAGCAAGACCCTGTTTCAAAAACAGAACAAAACAAAACAAAGTGAGAAGCAGTATTAAAAGTAGAAGGAGGAGAAAGCATAAAAAAAGATTTGGGAAGTAGGGTTTAGAGAATATTTCTTAAACATAACATCAAAAGTATGACTCATAAAAGGAGAATTTGAATATCATAAAAATTAAAAACTTTTGCTTTAAGAACCTCACTAAGGCAATTAAGAGATAAGCTTACAGACTGAAAGAAAATATTTGCAAATCATATATTTGAAAGTCAATTCATATCTAGAATCAGATCTCAATATTAGTAAAAACTCCAATTGGAAATTAGGCAAAAGGCACAATATTTCATCAAAGAGCACGTAACAGCAAATGAGCACATGGAGAGGTGTCAGTGTCACCGGCTGTGCTGGTCGCATCCCGGGGCTGTGGCAGCGCCTTGGAATAAGCCACTCGAGGAGGGAAGATTCTCTTGGCTCAAGGTTTCAGATGTTTCAGTCCATGGCAGTTGGCTGTGCTGTCATGGTGGGAAGCATTGGTAGAGCAAAGCTGTTCACCTTATCCAAATGTAAATCACATAAGACAAAACTGACAAATTTGTCTACACTAAAATTAAGAGCCAGATGTGGTGGTGCACTTCTGTAATCTCAGCACTCAAGAGGCTGAGGCAAGAGGATTGCTGCAAGTTTGAGGCCAACCTGGGCTACATAGTGAGTTCAAGACCTGCCTGAACTATATAGTGAGACCCTGTCTCAAATAAAAGTAAAGAACTTCTGTCCATCAAAAGTCACCTAGAAGAAAACAAGATAAGCTGCAAACTGGAAGACAGTTGTTACACATATGAGTGAGAACATATGAATGAGAAGAAATGTGTTTGCTTACACATATATACATATATGTACATTTTTACATCAATAATGTTAAAGATAAATCAGTAAAATGGGGAAACTTGCACACATTTCATATTGAAGGAAATGTAAACGATCCATAAATGTACAGAAGATACTCAACTCATAAAGCACACCACTTCACACCATGCGTAACTGTGCCATCACACGGGGTGGCCAGAGCAGAGCGGGGAGCACGAAGAAACAGCCTGACCTGGCAGAAGGACCATGAAAACACCAGACCTACATAGGACCTGAGAACCGGAAATGCTACACATAGGCTCTGTACTCTAGGGTATGAATTCACACCCAGGGTGTGCTTTCTTAAAGTGAGCAAAATGAGCTATTACAATGGTTTGTGGCCGCCTGAAGAGTCACATTACATGAGCAATACATGGGATGTTGCTATTAACATTTCAGGGAGCTGGGAATGATTAGGGACATAGTGTACAAAAGGCTTTTTGCAAGGGGATAGTAATGAGAAGGTTGAGAAATACTATCCTGAAGAAACTCCTACATAACCAGCAAGTAGTGTGTAGGCATGTCCACAGCTGCACCGCTCCTGTTAAAACTGGTAGGAAACAACCACCTTCTCCTGTAGTAGGGCAGGAGACATGCCTCAGTAAGAATGACTCCATCACAACTACACAAGCAGTGGAGTGAAAAGAGCCAGGGAGGACTGCTAGATGGCCCCATTTATATAAGGTAAAAAACGGGCAAAACTCAGCAGAAAACAAGCATGGGAATGATTTATAAAATGTCTCACCTATTGAATATCTCTAAAGGAGTGAGACAAGTGGGACTTGAGTGGCATATAAAGGAGATATGAATCCAAGATTATGGTGTTTTCTTAAGCATACGAGCAAAACTTCCTTTTCTGTTTCAAACTATATTTGCATGTACGTGCTGTACATCTATTTTGACTGTGTATGTAAACACAGAGTTGTCCCTTGTCTCTATAAGGTATCAGTTCCAGGATCTCCTGTGGTTACCAAAGTGTAGCAGTGCTCAAGTCTCTCGTGTGAAGTGGTGCAGAACTGGAATAGAGCCCATGCGCACTCCTGTATATTTTTTGTTTGTTCATTTGCTTTGGTAAATGCAGAACGTTGCACATGGAAAGCAGGAGGTATAGCCCCAGACTTGATATATCCTTTAAAGCACCTGCATATTATTATTTATAATACCTGATACAATGTAAATTTTATCCAAATAGTGGTTATCTGTATTGCTTAGAGGAAAATGGCAAGACGAAGGCTTTCACTTGATCAGTGCAGACACATTTTTTTTCTGGTCTTTTTGAAACAAGGTCTCACTATGCAGTTCAGGTTCATCTTGAACTCACTTTATAGCCCAGGCTGGCCTTGGACTTGCAGAAGTCCTCTTGCCTCAGCCTCCCACATGCTGGGGTCACAGGCTTGCACCACCACACCCAGCAACAATTTTTTTATATTTTCATTCTGAGGTTGATCCAATCCTCAAATGCAGAGCCCATAGATACAGAGGGTTGACCGTATATTTTGTAACAAAATTTAAACATTTTTCTTAAAAGTCCTCTATAGCTGACGCACTGGTAAATGCTTTCTGACTGAGTTCAGCTAGAGGAACCTCGGCCATGCACCCTAGCAAATCTGTGTCTCCTTGTCTACCGAGTCGAGTGGGCCGAGTGATAGGATTGGCAGTGGTGAGGGAGCTGGTGGGTATTTCCAGCCAGGTCACATTTTTGCAACAAGGATGTTTTCAGAAACTAGCTCCCAATCTTCTCCATCCTCTCACAGAAGAAACACTTGTCCTAAAACTATCCAGCTCCTTTCCCACAAACCCACCCTCTCCCTTTCAAGCCATCTCCTCTTTGCAAGCTGCTCTCTCTTATTCCAGCAATGCCAGATGGAGCCCTGGACACAGCCATCCGAGCCGAGGAGGCGGGGAGTGAGGAGGACCTGTATGAGGACCTGCACAGCTCTGGTTACCGCTACAGCCACCCTGGAGGGGGCGGCGAACAGCTGGCCATCAATGAGGTAGGGTGGGGGTCAAGTGGGAGACACGCAGCAGGGCCAACCTGCAGATGTGAACCAGATGTAGACAGTTGTGTCCTGAGTGTGTGCTGTAGCACTACTTTCACTGACAATTGTCACCTTAGGACGTGGTGTGCAGAGCAGAGTTTGTCTAGAGTCACAACTCCCAGTGCCTGCCCACGTACAAAGGTGTGTTGCCCCAGGCAGTTCCTCCTGCCTGGCTCTCCTGGAATAGCCCAAAAAGGCAGCCTACGGGGACAGATGGCACAACCACTCCAGCTGTGTCCTCAGGCAGCTGTGGAAGCAGACTAGGGACAAAGTGGGGGTAAACTGGTTTCTCTGCATTGGCCTCCAAGACCCCAAAGTGTTGCTGTTGCTCTGGCAACTATGTGACTTCCAGGTTAAGAGTTCTGCTGTACCTACCTAAGCCAGAGAGATTAATGTAGAATCTCACCTGGGCATACTGGTTTCCATCCCAATTTGCATTCTCCAAAGAAGGCATTTTAAATATTTTTAAATGTTTTCACTGACACAGAAGTATACATTTATGGGGCTCAGCAGGACATTTCAGTAAATGCATATGTGTAATGATAAGATCTGGGTAGTTGGCATGGTTACCACCGCAAACATTTATTATTTTATTGTTTCTTCATGTTGGGAACATCTAAAATCCTTTTTACTAACTGTTTTGAACTATTCTTACTTGCTTTCAACTGTAACAGTGCTAAAGAGCATGAGAAATTATTCTTCCAGCTGCATGCGGTAGGGCCAGCCTGAGCTACACAGTGAGACCCTGTTTCAAAAAAAATATTATTCCTCAGACCTAGATATCTCCCTGTGCCTGTTCACCATCCTTTCTTAGGATATAGCAATTTTGAGTCTTTGACGCTCATCTCTTTCACATTCTTACTCCTGTTTTCTCAATGTCTTTTATTTAGTTTTGAGGGGATGGTGGATTATAACAGTGCTTAACCAAATGTTTAGCACAAGCACATGCCCATATCACACTGAGTTCCCCTGGCCAGAAGAGCTGGTGCCTTTCTGCTCCAAGAGAACCAGGACTGCACAGGACTCAGACTTTTTTATTGAAGAGAATCAGTTACAGCCTGATTCCTCTATGAATGGTGTACTCAGACATCTCTGGAACCAGGATGCAGTGCCCCACCCGCATCCACATAGCTTGGGAGAGGGGAGAGATAAACTCACTTAAAGCCTGGCTCTAGGTAATGAGTTAAAATGGTCATTGTCTTAGTTTCTTTTTTCTTGTTGCTGAGATAAAATACCTGACACCCAAAGTTAAAGAGGGAAAGGTTTATTTAGCTCACAGTTTGTGGAGGTTTCAGTCCATATCAGCTGGCTCCAAGGTGGGCAGCAAATGGTAGAAGGGCAACCATTCATGGTGGTGAAGGCAGAAAAAGCAGCAGGGGAAGAGGAGGGAGACAAGCCTCTTTCTGCCCCTTTTATCTTAATCCAGACTGCTAGGATTGGGGTGGTACCAATCCAATCACCCACCCTTAATCCCACTATTCTTAATACCATGAAATTGAATTGAACCATGAACCAATCACAAAATCTAGATTCAGCCACCTCTGAAAGAACACCATCTAAAACTGCATGTGGCTTTGGGGCGGGGGTGGGGAGGCATCCAGACACAAACCATCAAGACATCCAGACACAAGTCAACAAGTAATACTTTGTGCTGGGTATAGTGGTACACACCTGTCATCCCTGTCTTGGAGGCTGAGGAAGGAGGATCACAAGTTTGAGCCCAGCCCAGCCCAGCCCAATAAGACCTTTCCTCAAAAGAAAACAGAAAGAGCTGGGGATGTAGCTCAGTACAAAGGCCTTGGGTTCAATCCCTAGACTACAAAATAATAACTACAAAATAACAACAATAAAATAGTGATAATACTTCATGTGAAACCCATCAAGTGCAGAGAATAAACATGCAAGTAACGTTTCCTAACAAAACCTTTTTTGTGTATTTGTATATGTATGTGGTGCTGAGGACTAAACCCAGGGTTGGGAGTATACTAAGCGTATGCTGCTACACTGAGCTGCACTCCTAGCCCCCAGCTCTCTCTCCAGTTACTTTTCAGGAGTGTTCTAAAATCCATCTTCACTGTAGGCAGAATTCACAGGCAGTAGCTGTGCTGTGCCTTGAAGATTCAGGCACTGGGGAGGGGCCCCAGCCCTTAGGGCTGTCACACAAGGGTGTGTGGAATGCTGAGCAGGAAGCCACCTGAGTGCCAGAGGACTTAACCAGGCCCATGTGTGGCGGGTCCGCAGCCATCTCCAGTGACAAGAGGGTGACAGTGAAGAACACGAGCAGAAGCTGTACTTGGGTGGTGGTGGTGGGGGTCACCTGAGCGGCCCTCCGTGCAGCAATGCAGCTCTCCAACCTGCATTGTTCAGCTGTGTCACCTAACTGATGATGACATTTCAGCCTGTCCCATCTTGCTACTGGTGAAAGGTGCCTTTCGGGGCCCTAGAGTTCTTGCTAAGTTGTTAATTGTAAGATGCTTTGGCCAGGGAAGAACGAGAACCAGCTCTAAAACAAGAAGACTCAGGCAGAGGCCTCTCAGAGGGAAATGCAAATAATGTCTACATAAGCGTTCGCTTAGCTGCCTGGAGAATGTTTCCTGTTTGGTCTTCTTGGCATTGGAGCTTCCTAGATGTACTTCTCTTTAGCACATTCAGTGCTTTCCAGGCCACTTGGGTTCCCTGGACCTTACTATGTCCCAGGTGGACAGATGGGGCCTGCCCAGAGGAGGCATTGTTCCAGCCAAGGTCCCTTCTCTAGCCATATGGTGTGCTGTGCAGGATGGAGGCTGGTTCTGACTCGGGGTGGCCACTGAACTGTGTACCCAGAGAGCCACATGACCTCAAGATCCTGATGCAGAAAGGTGAGAGTAGTTTTTGGGTGTCCAGGAAGAACTGCTCTCACTGCAGGATTGCAGGGGTTTTGCTGGCCTGGCTCTTACTGGGGACTCTAGAAAGGTGGTGTCAGTCCTGATCTGCTAGACAGAATAAACATCCTCCACACCAGAAACTAGAAAGATGCAGCAGTGACTGTCCATTGAAGGGTCCCTGACCTTCCTAGTGCAGTTGCTTTCCACCCTGAGGGCACTAACTGCTGCCTCTGAGCTCCAAAAGAAGCAACAATCAACAATTAACAAACACAGAAGTTACTGAAGCAACCAGTCTGAGAGGATCTGGCTTGCTCTAAATTAGATACTCCTTTGTAATTTCCAGGAAGACATGGGTGTCTCATTCTAATTGTGACACATGGGAAACCCAAACCATTGGACCTGGGGAGATGTTTGCATTCTGAAGGAGTGAGTCTTGTTCCTACACACGTGTGGGTGTGTGCATGGATACATGAAGGTTGTGATGTATGGTTGGGCATGTTGCATAGATGTAACACGTGTAGTAAGTACTACTAGGTGCCAGAAGGTGTCTGAGACCATCGGATATAGATATGCAGGACAGTCCTGCCTGCTGGGAGCAGAGCTATATGGGACACCATCTTCCCTTGTGTGCCCTGAACAGCATGAGAGGCAGGTGCAGGGCCTTCTCTATTTCTGTGCGTACTTGTGCCTGGCCCCCAAACTCTCCAGAGCCTGTCCAGTGAACTAACAAATGCTGAAGTTGACTATCCTCAGTGCCCATGAGCACCCCCTCTTCTTCCAGCATCTTCGCTTTGAGCCTGCTCCTGATGTACATGGCTTGAGCATGGGCCTGTCTGTCCCTGCCCACACACACTCCTGACTTTACTGGGCTGGGCTGCCTTTTTTCTTCTTTTCTCTTTTTATTTCCTTCCTTTCTTTTCTTTTTCTTTTGGGCTGTCTTTCCTGTCATCAAGCCTGATGTCATTTTCAGCCCGAGGCCTTTCTCTGAGAAGAGGCTGGAAGTCTGAGGTGGCTGTCAGTGTTTGAAAGCCTTTTCCACAGCAGCCCCGGAACATCAGTGCTGCTGGTGCATGCGGTGGTTGGGGAGAGGCAGGCATGGCTCTCAGTGGAGAAAAGGAGTCCCCTGTCCCCCTCCCTGCTGCCTGTGAACATCAGGCTACAGGTGCAGGTTCCTCTTGGCTCTATCTGCCCCTTGCGTGGCACTCATTGCCTAATGATGCTGGGGTCCCCTCCAGGTACCTCCGTGACAGTGAGCAGGGGATCACAATAGCTTCTGGATCATCCTGCGGAGAGCAAGTGGAACCCAATTAGAAGGCAGACAGAGACAGCAATGGAAAGCAGGATTATCCCTGCTGACCCAACACTAGGTCGCCAAAGGATAGAAGATCTGCCTCCCAAGCTACCCTTGCCCTCCTGGCACCTCATGGAATGGGGCCACCCTTCCATGGAGCCAGTCTGATTTTCTATCTCCAAATGTGTCTTCTACAATCTCCTGTGATGCCCTGGAGCCTGACCTCCCTCTCATAAACCCCAGCCCCCAGAAAGAGCCCAGTGCCTGTCAGTGTCCCATGTACCTTGTGCTCAGCCTCCCAGGCTAGAGAGCCGCCTGGCTCAGGTCTTCCCAGATGGGCAGGAGGAGTTCAGAGTCCCCAGACTGCTGCCATGCTGCTCTGGGCTGCAAGGCTACCTGCTGGCCAGCACCTCCAAAGCAGCTCTCTTCTCTTCCCTGTCACCCTAAAGCTATGGCATCAGGAGCTTGGCCCTCACCTGCTCAACACCTGTGACCCCCTTGCATTTCCACACATGCCCTCCTATCTTAGGAGACCTGCAGGCCCCACTCGAGCATCCTAAGGCCACCTTATCTCTGGTTGGAGCCAGAGTTTGAACCTCCTAGGACCTCAGCTTTTGCTGCAAGCTTTCTGAGTCTTGGTTTTGTTTTTTGTCTGAAAACACAAGACATCCCTACTGAACACTGGGCTCTCTAGGATATGAAAGGTGGTCCCCTGCGCAAGGCCACAGTCCCTAGTCCTACCCAGACCAAAAGTCCTTCTGTCACATGCAATGCTCTTCAGGCTGCCCATGCTGCACAGGGTATGGGACCTGGGCTGAGGACTGATGCAGGCCTTGCCAGCCCAGGCTGAGCAGTGAGCACAGCTCTGCAGAGCCTGCAGCACTCAGTGCCACACTGGCCAGCAAGATCTCAGTCCTGCTGTGCTCAGGGCCTGTGGACACTCAGCCTTGCCTCCTTCCTTACCAGATAGCCAGTGGCTTTGGAACCTCTGGTGCCAGTTAAACATGGACCCAAGTCAGGGGACAGTCATCTGTGTGCATTGCCACCCCTGCACCTGCCTGCTGTGTACCCTTCCTGTGCACAATTCTCCAAGGCTCTTTCTGACCCAATTCAGAGATCTGAGCTTGTCCTGGAAATCCACCTGCTCCTGAGCCGTGTTCAGCCCTCTCCACTACAGTCTTACCCTACAAGACAGGAGTAAGACTGACTATCGCTGAGGTGTCTGTGTGGCCGGCAGAGACAGCTGTGAAACTGCTGAGGCCCTGCCTATGCAAGCAACTGGGGACTGACACCGGAGTTGGTACAGAGCCGGAAAGGAGCCAGGCCAGGTTCGCAGGTGCAAAGAATTGCTCAGATGGTCTCGGTCAGTGAGAGGAGCCCTCAGCATGGATCCGCCTGGCTGGGGTTCAAATCCTGGCTGCACTGTTCCAGGTAGTTTTATGGCTGTACAGATTAGCGGATCCTATAGATCCGCATCCACTCCTCTATGAAGTAGCGGCTGGAGCGCAGCCCTATTAGGAGTCAGAACCCAGGACAACCCCTCCCAAAGTCACAGCGGCACGTTTCTGCCCAGAATGCCTTGCCTGGTGAGGCCGCAGGGCACCCCCAGGGACCCTGAAGCTACTTATCCCTGCGCCCCATCGGCCTGGCTCCACTAGGACCTCGGAAGGGCATTCTCTTGCTTCCTGGCAGGACCTGCTCCTCAGTCCGCGCTCCACGCCCCACGCGCGCGCTCTCAGCTAGGTAGGCAGCGGCTGCAGGGCAGCTCGAGAGGCGCTGCGCAGGCTCAGCAGAGCTGGGGCCCGACCTCTGCGGGAGGAGCCGCCTCCGCCCCGCCCCTCCTGGCGCTGCGACGCGCGCGCTGAGTGCCTCTGCTGCCGGCCTCGGGCTCGGAGCCGGCAACCGGGCTATGGCTCGGGCCCCACAGCCCCGGTGCGGCTCTGCGACGCCCGGGAGCACCCTACGCGCTGTGTTGCGCTGCAACCTGCCCCCTGGCGCTCAGCGTGCGGTGGTCTCCCTGGTGCTGCTGTTGCTCTTCCTCATCAACGTTGTGCTGATCTTCCTACTGGCCTTCCACTGAGCCGGTGGCCAGGAGTGCCGCCGGGACCGAGGCGGGTGAGTGGCCTGGCGGCTCCAGCCCTCTGCACCCGTGGGCCCACACCGCATGCCAGGCCTCCCACCACCCATGTGCTCATTCTGAGATGCCACAAGCGGTGCCTAGAGGGGCGTGTGCACACGTACGGGGGTGCGGGGGTCCTTCCATCCGTCCTCCATGCCAGGTAGGAGGGGGTATCGCATGCCGTGGTAACAACTGAGGATGAGGACACCGCTGGGAGGTGTGCAAGTGCCTGTGCCTGCAGGGTGAGCAGAGCTGGGAATGCACCAATGTGGGTTGAGCGAGGTCTGTGGGAGATGTCCAGGCTCCTCTGCTAATGTTCCCTGCAGCTCTTTCCCCATTTCAGCCTCCTTCAGGCCAGAGCCTGGAACACACTGCCCCCCGCACAGCATGCAGGGGCCAACCTTGCACTCCCAGGCTGATGGAGCCACCAGGCCCTGTATGTGAGAGAGGGAGAAGACAGAATGGGAAAGGGTGGTAGTAGCCAGTCAGCAGGGGTGGTCTGAGACAAAGTCTGGTAGCTTTGCCCTCTCCAGGACTGGCCAGAGCCAGAGACGCAGGAAGGGATCCTAGCCCGTCGTCTACCTTCCCTTAGTCCTGAACTTGGCTCTCCCTACGTTGGCCCACCTGCCTCCACACAAACAACCTGGCCTCTACTCTCCCCTGGGTGGCAGCTGGAATCTTTTCCCTCTGGCTATCAGGCTTGACTCTTGGCTTAAGGAGCAGCTGCACCCAAGGTAGAGCATCAAGAGGCCTCTGCATGAAGCCTGCCCAGCTGCTGTGCAAACGGAGGTGGTGCTGATGTCCTAAGAAATGTCTATCTCCTGAAGCATTGTAGGTGACACACAGGGTAGATGTTGCTACTGCTGGGACACTGATGGGAGGCATGGGGAGATCAGAGAACTTGCTTGTAGCCATGTCTCTATCTGGTGTCTCCTAGGTAACATATGGTTCTAGGACAAAGACACAACAAAGGTGACAAACCCCTCCTTCAGAGTCTGGTCCCTGTGAAGCCTCCTGGCCATACTTCCACATTTCACCAGCAGCTGGCAGGAGCCAGCCTTGGAGGGATGGCTCAGAACACCAGGCTGCAGGGACTTGTTGAATGAATCGGGGCATAGAGGGAGATGCTCCTCCTGATTAATACATAGCAGGATCCTGGGCATGTGTGCTCAGAGTACCTCTGTGGACTCTGAATAGCCACTGCACCATCAGTGTACACATCACATAGGCTTGTCTGGAGTAGTTGCCACTCTCAGGAAAGAACAAGTGCCAGTGACTGAGCCTCCCAAACCTGCTTGGAGGACGGTGCCCACCCCTTACCATGCCATGCAGCTGCCAAAGCCTCTTAGGTAGCAGCTGGGACTGAGTGCAGCCCTGCTCTGAGTCCCCATGTCGATGTGAGGATTAGCATGTGCACTGCCAAGAGCACCTAGGAAAGCAGGGGCAGAAGCTGTACAAAGGCACAAAGGACACTCAGTGGAGCACCTACCACGTGACACACACATCACTCCTTCAGTGCTGTGCCAGGCTGGTGGCTGTGATGGGGGCACCAACACTCAAGTCTCACCAGTGAGGGGTAGTTGAAGCTCCTTCTCTCTGTCCTGAAGCCCCTGGAGCAGGAATGGAGCACACATTACAGGACAGCAGCTGTCAAACCCGTAAGAAACAGAGCTCCGGGTGCAAGGGCTTCCCGAGAGAGGCAGTGGGGTACGGGCCTGAAAATGTGCCAGTGCACTAAGGGACATTTATCGGTGATTCACAGAGAGAAGCTGGTACAGAAGTTTGTCAGGTAGGGTCAAGTGGTTCATTTAGTGACAAAGTACACAGTGTGACCTTAGGCACCCATTATGGTTCAGAACTCAGATGTACCTCCTTCTCCGCAGGCCTAAAATTCTAGGGCTTGGGACCTAGAATGCTGAAGAGGGTGCTGCTAAGGTGATGTGGATATTTGGGTTGTTGGGGGCAGGGTTGTCCTAAGGCTGGCTCTGCAAAAGAGTTCAAAAAAATAAAACTCACAAATTGGATCCAGTTGCTCCAGTGCTAGGGCACTGTTGCACCTGTATGAAGTAGCATTGTCAATTGCTAGGTGGCCTCAGAGGCACTGCAAGTCCATGAGGAAAAACCCACAACGGGATATAAGTACCCTCTCCTTCCTGAAGCTCTGTAGCCCCCTTGGGTGCTGTCTGAGAAGAGCTTACCAGTTAGCAGCTGGCACAGCCTCAGCCCCAGCATCCCAGGGAAGCAACCAGAAGCTGGATTGGAAGCTAAGAGGCTCAGTCTTGGGTTAGGAAGGTGTGGCCCAAATCAGGGGGGGTGATTCAACATTAGTCAAGATTCTGGGTCAGGTTCACCTCAGACTCCATCACCACCCTGGACAGTCCAGACATGCCCAGGACACGGCTCTACCCCAGAACAGTCGCTGGTTGGGAGGAAGCCCATCAGCCCCTCTGTAGAGTGGGTCAGGGTTCCTTCTTCCCAAGACTGCTGATGGTGGCACAGAGGGGAGGGAGGGCTTCAGCCCAGGCCCAGGGCATCCTTGACCCATGATCCACCTGCTGTGGCTCTCTCCACAGCTGATCAGTGATGGCAGTGTGGTCTGTGCTGAAGCACTCTGGGACCATGTCACCATGGATGACCAGGAACTGGGCTTCAAAGCTGGAGATGTCATCGAAGTGATGGATGCCACCAACAGAGAGTGGTGGTGGGGCCGCATCGCTGACGTCGAGGGGTGGTTTCCAGCCAGCTTCGTGAGGGTATGGTCCCAGGCTCAAGAGCCACCTGGGGAAATCCACATTCAAAACAGGAGTCCCTCCCACATTTTGGGTGGACCTCACCCTCTCCACAATGCTGGCACCTTGGGCTTCTGGGTGGGGGTCAGATAACTGACACAACTTTCTTCCTCCCCTACAACTGCCAGCATCTCCTCCCCCATCCCCTGATCCCACCCTCCTCCTGGAGAGCCCTGGGTGGGAGGGAACAGGTCAGGAGTGACTGTGTGGAGATTACATTTTACCAAGGGAATGGTGTACCACATACCATGAAAAACTCACCTACTGGGTCATCTTGATTAATACACGCCCTGGGAGATGGAACTCTGGGACAGCTGAGGCATGCACAAGCAGTCATCAACCCAGGGGTTCACAGGGAAGGGACCCAAATCCCACCTAGGGTGCTCTGGTCTCCAAGGAAGGAATCCAGGTAGAGTCTCCAAAAGCCCAAACTGGAGTAGCTGGCATTCAGCTGTTCCTGTCCCCATGCTCCTTGGGTAAACTATCCCCTCTGCTCCCAAAGCCTTTTCTTGAATTTACTGCTTAGAGAGCCAGCAGGACCATGCCATCACGCCCCAGTGTCCCAGCCCTGAAATGGCACAGTATGAGCAGGCTGTGGTTTCTAAATTCCTGGTGCATGTGCCAGGGACCACGTTGAATATAAGCAAAGTCTACAGAAAGCAGGGGACATGGGGCCTGCCAGGTGGCCAGGGTGGCCTGTGAACAGCGGTGACAAAAGCACACTATCCCACTGCCTGCCTTGTGCACACATGATGCATGCACAGTGAGCACCTTCAGCCCGGGCTCCCCACAGGTACCCCAGGCTTGGCTGCACAGCCCAGTGCTTTGTGCAGGGCTGCAGGGTGCTGACTGGCCCCATGTTGCCTGCAGCTGCGCGTGAACCAGGATGAGCCAGCGGATGACAGGGAGGCCCCGCGGGCCGGGACCAGTGCCATGGAGGATGGCGGGGTGGAGGTGCAGAGCAGCAAGGACCAGATGCGGACCAACGTCATCAATGAGATCCTCAGCACAGAGCGGGACTATATCAAGCACCTGCGAGACATCTGCGAGGTTAGGGGGGGCCCTGCCATGGCGGGGCGGGTGGAGGAGCCCAAGCCTGATGTGCTGGCCACCCCACAGGGCTACATCAGGCAGTGCCGCAAGCGCGTGGACATGTTCAGCGAGGAGCAGCTGCGCACCATTTTTGGCAACATTGAGGACATCTACCGCTGCCAGAAGGCGTTTGTGAAGGCTCTGGAGCAGAGGTTCAACAGCGAGTGTCCACACCTAAGCGAACTGGGCGCCTGCTTTCTGGAGCACGTGAGCACGGCCTCCCCATAGACCCCCAGCCCTGCCATCCAGCCCTGCTGTCTGCTGGTGCCTGGTTATTTTGGCACCCCTTTGCTCTTCGCTTTTGCGCTCCACCCCAGGCAACTTGCTGTTTCCTTCCCAGAATCTTCCAAACATCTCGGTGTACCTTCTGCCTTCCCAGCTTCCCTCAGCAGTCTCAGGAGGGTCTCTGCTGTGGGGAACCAAGTCAGAGGAGGCTCCCAGCAGCACACGTCTTGGTCAGCCTGGGAGGGATCTGCTCCTCTCGTGGGGAGACCTACAGGCTGGAGCAAATCATATCTATTCTAGCCCCCGCCTCTATGCCTTTTGGTCTTGATAGCCCTTACCAGCACCACTGATATTTTTTTTGTAAGTTGATAGTTAAAATATCTGCTAAAGGCCTTACTGATATAGTTCGGAGCCACAGGGTGGGCACACATGTCCTTGCAGGTTTTCCCAGCTGTAGGTGATTCCACATAGCTGTGGCCCATCACCACGTAAATCCACAGTGCCTGGGTCCCTAGCCCAGCTCCTAAAGGGGATCGAGAGGCCCTGATTCCCCTAGATGGGTGGCCAGTTCCCTGGAAAGCAGGAGACAGGTGTCCTACCCCAAAATTGTTCCCTCTGCTGCCCAGCAAGCAGACTTCCAGATCTACTCTGAATACTGCAACAACCACCCCAACGCCTGCATGGAGCTCGCTCGGCTCACCAAGCTCAGCAAGTATGTGTACTTCTTCGAGGCCTGCCGGCTACTGCAGAAAATGATCGACATCTCTCTGGACGGCTTCCTGCTGACACCTGTGCAGAAGATCTGCAAGTACCCCCTACAGCTGGCTGAGCTGCTCAAGTACACGCCACCCCAGCACAGGTATGAGTGGCTGGGCCGCACAGCCTCACCCACAGTGTTCCAAGTACAGCCATAGGCAGGGGGCTCACCTCAATGTCACCATGTTAGGGAGGAGGACATCAGTTGGGTAGAACCTGTTCCAGGCCTGGCATTTCTGGAGAAGAGTGGGACTATGCTTCAGTGGCCAAGGGCATAGGGTGGGCTTCAGGAGATACCTGCAACTCCCTACTCACCAGATGGCAGCACCCTCTCACTCTGTTCTACTCAGGGACTTCAAGGATGTTGAAGCTGCCTTGCGTGCCATGAAGAATGTGGCCCAGCTCATCAACGAACGGAAACGGAGACTTGAAAACATCGACAAGATTGCTCAGTGGCAGAGCTCCATAGAGGACTGGGAGGTGAGGGCCTTGGAGCCCAGAGAACACCATGGGGCCTTGGCCTGAGAGCTCTGCTTGTCTCTGAATACCTAGGAGGGAGCAGAGCACGGGGGCCAGGCTGCTGGGTGGGAGCAGACACGGTGAAAAGCAGGTTCTTGTGTGTGCTGCTGTGGGGACTCTGGTGCGACTTCCCAGAGCCAGGCACGGTGCGTGCAAGACATCCGCACCCCACCAGACATCTTCCCCACCAGCTGCCACCAGCCCAGGAGAAGCCCCACAGGAGGATGGATGTTTCTCATAAGCACCAGTCTGTTCTTCTGCCCTCAGGGGACAAACTGGGTCCCTGGGTTTCAGTCAGCTTCTGGGACTCCCAATACCTGGGTTTCTGTCATGGTTCTGGCTTGCATACTCCCCAGGTATCTTTCTAAGGCAACACCAAAGCATGAACTAACAATGGTATTCTTGCTCACAGGTACAGGGGGCTCTGCCCTCTACCATCTACTGACATGCCTCCTGTGAGGAGGGTTCCCCACCCACATGGTGCCACTACTAAGCATTGCATAAGGGAAACTACCTTAAAATCAATCACCCTCAGCCACAGAGCACTATAAAACAGTCCTGGGAGCTATCCCTGACAGTGCATTGGTACCCAGGGCTGGGACTTGGCAGCAGGGCCCACTGGTTTTGAGTCCCAGCCTAGGCTAAGGAACCCTGTAAGCTCCATCATCCAAGATGGGATGGCTGTCAACAGCCCCAGAGGCAGAGCTTAGTCTGAAAATTTGACACTCTGATGGTGGAACTCAGGTCCTAAAATATATTTAAGCTGGGAGGAGGGCCTCCTTAAGACCTTAAAGATTGGTTACAGAGGTGAATTACATCCTAATTTTTTCTAGGGCAGCACTGTCCAATCAAATGATCATGTGAGCAACACAGACTTCTACACTTTCTAGTATCCATCTTTTTGGTTTTTGGGACAGGGTTTCACTATGCAGTTCAGGCTGGTCCTGAACTCACTATGTAACCCAGGCTGGCCTTGAACTCACAGCAGTACTCCTGCCTTAGCCTCACCAGTGCTGGGATTACAGGCATGTACCACCATGCCCAGTTCTGGTAGCCATTTTAAC
Organism: Dinomys branickii; assembly: GCA_004027595.1. Classification (NCBI taxonomy): domain Eukaryota; kingdom Metazoa; phylum Chordata; class Mammalia; order Rodentia; family Dinomyidae; genus Dinomys; species Dinomys branickii. Next base: position 39,885 of record PVLD010008187.1, on the reverse strand, counting down.
AAAGGAAGAAAAAAGGTGAAAAGTGATTGTAATGTTTAACTCAATATATCAAATCATTTCAGGTGCAGTCAGTATAAAATATGATTCATGAAATATTTCACATTGTTTCTCACTCAGTCTTCAAAGTGAGCATGTTTTACCCCAGCATCACATGTCCATATGGAGTGGGCACATTTCTACTGTCCAAGAGCCATGGAAGCCACTGAGCACGGGGCCAGTCTGTAAGGCCAGCCAGCCCAGGTCAAACCCACTCCTCTTTCCTCCCCCTCCACAGACCCTACCTCCAGGACAGAGAACTTCCTGGCCTCCAGATGCCCCTTCCACCTGGGCTCAGCCTAGGAGGCCACCTACAAAGGAGGCCCTCCTCAGCCAGCCACATGGCCAAGGTCCGGGCACTCAGCTCTGGCTTTCCTTGGGGTCCTTCAGGGGGAAGATCTCTTGGTTAGGAGCTCGGAACTCATCTACTCGGGAGAGCTGACTCGTGTTACACAGCCTCAAGCCAAGAGCCAGCAGAGAATGTTTTTCCTCTTTGACCACCAGCTTATCTACTGTAAGAAGGTACCAGCCACTGCCCTACTGGGCCAGCCCCATTTAGAGAAAGTGGAGGGCTGGAGCTGAGGGATAAGACTGCTGCCCACATTGAGGAGCCTTCCAGGCCCTCTGAAGCTGTTCCTGGAAGCCCTTTTGTCTGGGATGAGGTGAGGGTAGCTCTGTGGGGGGAGCCCAGGGTCGATGGTGGCTCTCCATCTGGCCAAGGCCCCACTGAGGACACCCTCATTTCCTGACTGTTCCCTGTCTGCTTCCCAAGCTGCCGCATCTGCTGCAAACCTCTGCCTCCCTCTGCCAGCCCTCGGGTCCTCTGCTGCACTCATCCCTTGGTCTTCCTATAGCTTGTAGCTTCTGCTTCTCTTTTAAATCATGGCTCAGAGGATCCCACAAGGCAGTCCTCCTGTGCACCATGCTCTTCTCCACTGTGACGTGTAGGGTGCTGCCTTGGTCTCTGGCAGACTGCACCTTTCAGAGAGGGCAAGCCCCACAGGTTGGCAGCTGGCCATCCTGGGATGCACCAGGGCCAGGTGTCCACTATGTACTGGGGAGATGGCTATGCTGAGGGTGGAGGCGGGCCCAGGGTGCAGCAGCCAGGGCTCAGGACGGCATCTGGCAGGACCTGCTCCGCCGAGACATGCTGTACTACAAGGGCAGGCTGGACATGGATGGCTCAGAGGTGGTGGACCTAGAAGACGGGAAGGACCGAGACCTCCATGTGAACATCAAGAATGCTTTCCGGCTGCACTGCAGCACCTCAGGGGACAGCCACCTGCTATGTGCCAGGAAGCCTGAGCAGAAGCAGCGCTGGCTCAAGGCCTTCGCCAGGGAGAGGGAGCAGGTGCGCCTCGACCAGGAGACAGGTGCGAGACCCTGCTGGTCCTTACCCCACTCTGGCCCACTCAGCCCGACTGCCAGGCAAGCAGGATCACCAAGAAACAGTGAGAGTGCATCTCAGACCCAAGGCCTTAAGCTTGGTTAGGCCCCAAGAGCCTCTCAGTCCCAGCAGTCAGCACAGGCACTGCTATCCTGTGCTCCCCACCAGAAAGAATGGCCCTTCGTCAGCTTTTGGCTCCAGAGCACAGGCTCCCAGACACTCCGTCATGCTGCTCAGATCACAGGGAGCCCCTTTCCAGGCAGCTCAGGCCTTGGGAGGAAAAAGAGGAAGGGTACAGGCTTCCAGAAGCACCCCTTGGCCCACATGAGTAGGCCTCTCCCTGGTGTTTCCCCCTCCTGGTCATAGCCCTGGCATTTCACTCTATAGTGACGTCAGCTTGTGCCTGGGGAGAGCCTCTACTGTCAGTGAGAGCGAGACTAGATGCAGGGGCAGTGGGATGGTGGGGCTGGGGTGAGAGGGAAGCACGGAGGTCTCAAGAGGCTCATTCACCATCCTGATTGGCTGGGAAGACTGACAACAGTATGGGGAATGGCCTGGCATTGGGAGAGCAAAGGGCCACAAAGTACATCCTACGGAGGCCTGTGGACAGGGAAGGATGAAGTAGGTCTTGTGTGTGCCCTCTCCCCAGGTTTCTCCATCACTGAGCTGCAGAGGAAGCAGGCCATGCTGAATGCCAGCAAACAGCAGGCCACAGCGAAGCCCAAAGGTAAGTGACTGGCAGTTCCCACTAGGGCAGTCCTGGACCAATTACATTCCCCTCTGACCCCAAAGCACTGTCATGAGACACAGGTATCCTCGGGGGTGCACACTGCCCTCTGAAGGTGTGCTCCCAAAGACTGGGTCCGTTCACAGCTGTTCTTGCTCTCGGCCTCTCTGACCTCCCTGGAATGGCACCACTGGTGACAGTGTTCAGTTCCCCAGGCTCTGAGAAGCACTGTCACAGCTGCCTAGGACTCATCCCCCACATCTACAGAGTCCAGTGTCACATAACTTGGACGTGGCCACTCACCATCTCCTCTTCGGGATTCAGTAAGCTAGGCACAGGCCAGAGGCTCCAGAGTATGGTCAGCCCCTGAGAAACAAGTCCTGTGTAGCCAAACACCAGAAATGGCAGGGGAGGTGGGAGATCCCTGCAGAGCCCTGCAATGGGCACCTTTGCCCTATGCCATGTGACACCCATGACCATGCTGCTTCTCCCTGCCCAGCTGTCAACAGGCCTTGCTACCTGACACGCCAGAAGCACCCAACACTGCCCATCAGCCGACCCCAACAGCAGATCTTGGTACTGACAGAGCCCCGGCGGAAACCATCCACCTTCTGGCACAGCATCAGCAGGCTGGCGCCTTTCCGCAAATGAGCCAGCACCCATCTGACAGCACTTTGTGGACATGTCCACTCCTGGCCCCCAGCTTCCCCTCCCAAGGCCCATTACAGCTGGTCCTTTTCTGCCTGTTTTGCACACTTTTAAGTGATGAGGGCTGAGCTTGGGGCCTGCAAAAGTACCAGGTCTGTGCCCCATCCAGGGTTTTTCCTCGCTGCTGGTGCAGTGAAGAAGCAGTGAAGAGACCAGCCGATGCGGGGGGGGGGGGGGGGGGGGGGGGCTCCTGCCCTCACCAAGCAGTACCGCCTGTAGCCTGCCCACAACCCCTCCTGCTCCGCCCACACTGTGGACCCTTTGGACATCTAATCAGCCCTAAGTGTGTCTCTGGGCACGTCAGGCCTTCCTGTGGCCACCAGCCCCCTACAGAGCTGGAAGTATGCCCCTTTCTTCTTTCACGCACCCACCCAGTGGGCGGGCCAGACTGCCCACAACCTCAGAGGGTGGAACCAGGAGTTCTGTGCCCCAAATGTCTGGCCCAGAGCTGCCCTTCTGCCTCCTGGCCTTTCATGACACTGCTGGCTACTGGATACCTCTTCACTTGTGATGTGGGTGTGACATAGAAGAACAAGACTGAGTCAACACTTAGGGACATTCATGTTTTGTGACCAGTCTACCTACAGCTGTGAGGTGGCTACAGAATTATTTGGTTTCTGTTTTGGATTTTGTTGTACTGTTCTTCTAAAAACGGAGAAAAATAATTGTGACACTGAAAGCCTTACCCTAGTGAGTGTGAGAAGCCATAAGGACTGAATTCTGTGGCCCAGGATCCAGAACTGACCCACCCAGCCCTGGTCCTTGGGGACCTGGGGGGTGTGGCCCGTGCATGGGCATGGAGGCCACAGAACTCAGCAGCATGGACAGTCACTTGCACTATACCTTCTCCAGGCCAGAAACCATATTGATTTCATAAACAAACTTGTGAAAAGTAAGCTGGGTGCCAGCCCTTACTCTCTGTTGGTGTGTGTGTGTATTTCTGTCCTTGCCTGCTACCCTGTGTCTCCCCTAGCCTTTCCCTAAGGATGAAATGCACCTGGCGGTAACAAGTGAGGAGGAATACAGCCCCAGGAGGTGACCGGGTGTGGGGTACAACTGACGCTGTTGCCCTCTGCCCTGGTCCCTAGGCCTGGAGGCTGCCCCCTTCCTCACCACTCCGAGTTTTTTTTGCTGGAGTTAACAAATGTAAGGTTTGTTTTTCTAGGGCCTCAGCACCCTCTCTGCTGAATAGGCAGTCTGTCCCTGGAACACTGCAGCCACAAAAGCCAGGAGAGAAGCCTGAGGCTGCTTCCTTCAGTGTCCCACCTGGACAAACAGCCCCTACCCCATATCTATACCCCACTGCCTCCACCATATCTCTGACACAGCCAAGGTTCCTGGGGCTGAATACCACACCAGCTTCTTCCCTCAAACCCCTGGCAATCTCCTAACTTGTGAGAAGCTACAGTACCTCGCCATCAAACCAAATTATCTTTGGACATGGAAAAAATCATGAAAAACAATATGCAACACAAGTCAATCTTTATTGAAAACTGCAGTATTAATACATAACAATTCGTTACAATAAACGTGCCTTTAAGAATTTTAAATCTGAGCTCATCTACTCATCAGATTGCATAAAAAATTAAAAGTGTGAATTGACACCTAATTAAACTGGCTCAGGATGGGTGGTCCACTCCTTTATATGACATGGAAGTTCAACGCAGAGGTGATGGGTGCCTTTTAACACTGGAAGACAATGCTGACTTAAGCTTTAAAAAGTACCAAGAGAACAGTGTAAAAAACAGTATTTAAAAATTACTAAAAAAAGAAAAGGAACCGTTTCCTATCCAGTCACAGCGCACAAGGCCACTGGAGCATGGCTCCAGCTGGCCCCACCTGTGCTACTGCCCAACAGCCTATGCCAGGAGCCAAGGCCCCACCAGGGAGCTGCCTGCCAGCTGATCTGGAACAGCCCATGCTCCTGAAGTGCACTGCAGCTCCCTGGATAGATTCCTCTCCTCCATCTCAGCATTCTGAGTGACTGAACTGTTAGTCCTGTGGACTAAAGCCAGGTGATCCCACAGGATCTCCATTCTTCAAATGAGAGTTGGGAAGACAGACAAACCCTTAAAACATGCAAGACCACCCCCCCCCCCACCTCAGTATGGCAAAGGCAGTGCACTCAGAAGTCTGCTAGCCTTCAGGAAGCTCAGGTGGCGAAGCAAGCAGCTGAAAGAACATACACCTGACCTGGGAGATGTGCAAAACAGGAACACTAAGCTGTGCCCTCCCTAAGCAACCACACTCCTACCAGACCCCCTTAGAAAGCACCAGTGAAAAGGATCAGTGGCTGCCCCACCTGCTGCTGCACCCACAGGAGGCCCTGTGCTGTCAGAGTGCCAGGCCAACTACAATTGGAGCAGCCAACTGTCAGCTGCCAGATGAGAGAGTGGCCCAACTGGTCATAGTAATACTGTATCTAAATGTTCAAAAAGACAGGTGAAGTCTGGACATCCTTTGCAAAGCAGCCCAACATTTACTCAACTGGGGTCAGGAAAGTCCACTCAAGGACAATGCTGCTGGTCTTCAGTACATTCCAAACTGCCCTAAGAAAGTATGTCTGCTCACTGACACATCTTCCAAGAACACATGCAACTTACTTCCTGGCTGCCTGTCACAGCACGATGGCACCACCAGATGGAGCAAAGCACCAGGTGCCTGGACACTCAGCAACCTGGTGCCCAGCTCAGGTCCCTGCCACCTGAAAATACATTTGCATAGCACTCAGGTAACTGGTAACAGAACTGGTAACTGGTAAGCCATAACCACAACTGGTAAGAACAGCAACTGGTAAACCATAACCACACCAACAAGAACATTCTTGAAAGATGGTCCACAGCATATATAAAAGGTTCTGGAAGCACTTCTGTGCCTGTTATCATAACTGTGCTGGCTCTGGTCCTGAGGGTGGCCTCACTTCTGAGTCAGGGAACATATAAGCTGCTTTTTAACACTCACTCAGCCTCCAACTGGCTTCAAACTACATTTCCATAGGCTGAGAGCAGCAGCAGCTACATAGCTGAACATGACAATTCTCAAACCTCAGGACAGAAGGCAGAGAATACAAAATTGTTTAAATATCCATAATGATGCCCATGTCTACAGATCTAGGTCTTCTGCTTCCTGTCTCAACTTTTCACGGAACAATTAATTTAACTGAAGACCTCTCAAATCAGAAATGTCACACATATAAAAAGCAAAAGTCCTTGGAATGTTCCACAATATGCTTGGGATACCAAACTATCCAGCTTTGTAACAGATTACTGACCCAAGTACTACTGAATTAATTTTACTAGAATGGAATGCAACCTATGACAGTTTTATTACTAAGTCTAGATTCTTACCTGGTAGGTATTACCTACCTTTCCTAGATTTGACACCTGATGCCCTAATAAGTTTCAAAATTGGAAAGATTTCCACAAAACATATGGTACTATCAGCTAAGAATCTGATAGTCTCTCAAACCTTACAAAAAGGGAAAAAAATTATAGAGAAGAAAGTATTCATATAGCTGATACAAATGGGGGTCAGGGGATGCAAAACTTCCTCCAACTTAGCACTTGTGAGAACACTCACCCTGTGTGTGCCAGTCTCATGCAGGCGTGGACACAGTCCATGTAACCTCTTAGAACTTCCTCCTGATTGTGAATGACATCATCCCTTACAGGTAAGCCATGGGTATGTTTCCAATTCTGTGGGGGGCTTTTATAAAGCATACACTAAAATCATTAGTATGTTCTCCTGTGCATTATCACTCAACTGGGAAAAATGCCTCTCCATCAGTCAGTTGAGTCCCTGGGACCCTTGCAACTACCAACATTGCAAATCATCCATTACCCAGATGGAATTACCAACACAAACTTGCAGAAATGAACACAACTGTGTGTTCACACACACAGGGTAAATAACATCACGCGGGGGTGCGCGCGCGCGCGCGCGTGCGCGCGCGCACACACACACACACACACACACACACACACACACAGGTTAAGTGCTCAGGAAGTGATTTAAAGTACTTATCAGTAAACATTCTATGTTAATGGACACTAGGAACAAGGACTCTTGGTTACAATGAGCCATGCAAAAATACTCCCAAATTTATAAAATGTGAAAAAAAGAAAGTTAGGATGAGTATTTACTATAAAAAATAAAATTACCAAAGGCTCAGGGGTCAGGTGTTCCCCCTGCCAGCCAGGATGACTGCTAATGAAGCAACCTCCACCCCAGCACCAGGGTCCCAACCAAGCTGCCAGAGACAGAAGCAGCACAGAATCCCCTCCCAACTGAATACCAGCACTTGAACAACACTAGGGTGGGGAAAAAAGGTGCACCCACCGCCACCTGACAGACCCCTGACCTTCACTGAGAATGGACAGCCATTCCTGCCACTCAAAGTCAGGCTTATTAAGCAAACAAACAAAAAAATCCTCTCTTTATTTCTTATGTACAATATTCAGATTTTAAACTCAAAATCTTTTCTTTAACAGATGCCAGCAGGAAAACACTTTCCACTACTGCCAGGCCCTCTGTGCTGTCCCACATGCTTGGCACCAAGTGTCCTCAGTTGCAAGAGGAGGGGGCAGAAGAGGCTCACACCCAGACACAACCCTTGGCCCCTCACCCAGCTGCATCCCCGAGCCAGACAGGAGGTAATAAAGTCGTCAGCACAGACGGACAGCCTCAGGACAAGGTACAGCTTTACATTTGCAGACCTAGTCATGACCTTGCCTCTCTGAATAAACATGAGGAATTTAAAATAGTTTTGTTCCCTTTTAAGCATTTGTAAGTATACAGCACCCTCCATCACACACGGCTTAAGTCTTTGCCCTTCTTTGTGAGAGAAAAAGTATCACCCAAGTGTTTTTAACTGACTCAAACATTTTTTGGGGGAAAAAATATGGAATGACTTTCTAAGCTAAAGGAAAAGATGATACCTGCTCCAAATGGGGCTGTTTTTCTTTTACATACCTTCCATTCCAGGAAAATAATCTAGTTCTACATAGGATTTTTCTAATAAAGATATAAAAAACATCATCCTTCTTATAAGGGATGCACAATGAAAATTTAGATGGCAAAGAAAACTGCTTTGTTGATACGCAGACCTCCCTCACCCCTACGTGTCCTGGCCACACCGCTCTAATGTCTCATGATGATCTTTAAGCATGTCCCTGTTCCGGACTCCTCCAGGGCTGAACAGAAAGAAAGGGATGCCCCCTAACCAGCTGCTCCCGAGCCACTGTAGCCTCCCTACTCTCTCTCTGTCCCTGCAGTTCCCTCTTGGTGCAGTCAGTGTCAAAGAAACAGGCCACGGAAAACTAAACGTCCACATCCCTAGCCGGCTACCCATATCAACCCCAAAAGGTTGAAGAATCATCTATGGTAATTCAGATGCTCTATGAAGAAATTCACTTGAACACTTATTAATGGTAAGACTGCAAACATTACAACAGTGCATTAGTGATACAAGTTGTAAAATACATGTCCATTCCTTTGGATTTTGCATATGATGGTTTTGCATCAGTCACTGCAGGTAGATTGAGCAAGCTTGGTTTTTGTGTTTGTTTTTAACATGCATTGAACTAGATATGATTCAGAATAGATTAATACTCCCTTCTTATCATTACAGTTAGCTAAAAAATTGCCAGGCAGACCACAAAACAGGATTTGCTTTAAGACCAACCCACAGAGTTAGTTGGAGACTAACGGCGCTGGGACCTGCTGGGCCGGGACGGAGTCATGTTTAGCTAAGTGTTGAGAGCATTAAGAAGAAAGTCCTGGTTGGAGGCACAAGGCCTGCAGCACCAGCTGTGGAACCTCAATGATGTAACTGCACAGCTCCATCCTCAAACCTGGGGGAGAACAGACACACAGTCACATGGAGCGCTTCTGGAATGCCACTCAGAAAATGCCCCGGTGAGGTCCACATTTCTATAGAGGGCCACAGAGGGCAAGGCAGCTGATTCTAATCCTACCCCCCAGCCCCCGCCTTGCCCCACCACACAGACACCAAGGATTCTCTCTTTTCTGAAGGGTGGAGGGGATATAAGCACATTCCAGTGAGGGTCAAGGTGCACAGTATAAGAAGCAAACATACCAGCCAAGCGTGGTTAGCACACAAGACCCCGTCTCTAAACAAACAGATACTCGTGGTTTCTTTCTACTTTGTGGAGTTCCAATAAAACCAAAGTATAAAACACTACACTGTGCTTGGCTCAAGGGTACATTTTTCTTGTTAGTGCTTATAGGTTTGCCATTCTCCTCAGGAAAACACTCTCATCAGCCTTCATGGCCACTTACATTTGTCTGCAGAGTGATCACCACTGAGGGGGAACATAGCTGTAAGTGGGTGTTCCTGGGGCCCGGTATGTGGGTACAGTGACCGGGTGAGGGGCGACAGGAGTTGGAGAGTGAGCAGTCAACAGGGTACCTGGAAGAAAAAGCAGCACATGGCACACAAAGCAGGCCTACACGGAGCATAGGTTACATCTGCACGGAGCTCCACTGCCTCTAGGAAGAGGTGAGGCCCGGCCTCTTTGTCCTGAGGGAGGCCCAAAGGAGGGGGATGGTTCAGACCCAGAGGAAGGGCAGAAGTCTGATTAGATTATCTCGAAGAGTGTAAACATGTACGACCACAGCTGGCTCTTACTGATAACATATTTCACAGAATATGCGCAGTAATTTTTTGAGTCAAATGACAAGCTCAAAAGTTTAAAAATGATACTGTTAACCTTAAATAGGAAAGAAATTCTGACCATGCTATAATATAGCTGAAACTTACGGGCACAATGCTAAATGAAAAAGGTAAAAAAGCCAATGACAAAAAAATACCATGATTCCACTAATGAGGTGTTTAACAGTTGTCAAACTCACTGAAGAAAAACGGAATGGTCATTACCAGAGGAAAGGGGCAGTGAAAAAGGTGAGTTTGGTTTACTCTGTAAAGGAGTCTCCCGATTTGCAAAAGGAAAAATATTGTGAATACCCTTGCACTGGAGAACTGTATACTATGCCAGGAGGATTGCCCTAAGTTCAAGGCCAGGCTGGGCTACATAGTTGAGGTCAAGGCCAGCCTAAACTGCATAGTGAGATTCTGTCTCAAAAAGACCAAAACAACAACAAAAACTGTACACTAAAAAGTGGCTAAGATGGGAAGGGCAAGGAAACATGTGAAGCAGGGTTCCAAACTACATGAGCTTCCAAGTACACTAAGAGAAATCTACTTTTGCTATACACAGAGGTTCAGTGACTGAGTTCATTCAGGAAAAGCACTGCTTCAGCACTGGGGCCAACTCTGGGGCCACTGCTTGCGCTCCTTCCCCACATAGGCTAAAAGCATGCAGTTTCTTTCTGCAGTCTTCTCAGCCTGGACAGACAGGTGGGGAAGCCAAGTGAAATGCAGAGTATGAGCAGAAATACACAGTAGCCTGGAATACCTTTCTCTCTGGCACAATTCCCTTATTTTGAAGTAAAGCCTAACAATAAAAGAATTATGCGCAACCAAGTATACCTCGTGTGGGCCCCACTTGAAGGTGGCCACATTAGCCAAATATCTGGATACAAGCCAGTCACCAGACATCATTAGATCAAGTTCCTAGGATGTTCCTATGTCCATGGACACAGGCCGACCCTAGCTAGCCAAAGGTTTTACCTCCCCATGGTTTTTATTTTCCTGATATAAAGGAAGCCTGGGGAAGTAAAGTAGATAAATACCGAAGTATCTCTATAGGCACTTATTCTGTTAACACAAGGCCAGCATTCCTAGATTTACGAAAACATGCTCATTGCTGTAGCTTGACCGACAAGAGAGCTCACAGTAAAGGACGTTTGGAGAGGTTCAGCCTGCATTACAAGGGAACAGTCCACAACAGCTTGGCTCCAAGACTAGTCAGGGTGCTATTCAGTTATACCCCCCCAGGAGGTCACTTGGTTCATGGTCTGTTAGTCTACACCCCACACTCCAGTTTCCTCTCAACTAAAAGGAAACAAAAATGGAAAGGCAGGGAGGCAAAGTCCAAGATGATTTGCTGCTTCCTCCCTCCAAAATTACATGTAGCCATAAAAACATCAGAGGCAAAGTTCGATATTCCTATCTTCTGAATCAGCTGAAGCCTCCCCAGAAGAGACACACAGGAACCGAGACTTACCTGCTGACATGGCCATGGTGGTCCCAGCAACCATGCCCATGGTGACACCGTTGCCTCGAGGGGGAGGGATGGGAGCAGGATACACCGTTGCAGGCATGCCGTTGGGCTGCACCACGGTGGTGTGGTGGATGACATGGGGAGGTGCTGCATACAATGGCTGTGTGTAGTACGTGCCCTGCTGTGGGGAGAAGAGAGACAACTGCCACAGAGTGCCACAGCCATGGAGACCTGCTAGAGCCGCCCCTTCCCACCCTGCTGGGTGTGCCCAAGCATACCTGTGCATATGGGCTCTGCTGGGGGTAGGCACTTCGCACAGGGTACACGGCAGTCTGGTAGGGGTTGGGGGAAGAGGAGTACGGTGGCACAGCCCCACTGGTGGGGGAGCAGGACACTTTGTAAGGTGTGCCTGGAGTGTAACCTGGAACAGAAGGCGACAGCCTGAGCTCAGCCTGGCCTATGCCAGGCACAGGGGAGGACTTGTGTGCAGGGAGGAGCCAGACACACAGTAGCTTGAGAACAGCATGGTCAAGACATGAGGCCAGGCAGCCCCAATCTTCACTGAGATCTGACTCCACTCCTTAGCTCTGTGTGCAACTGCAGCAGGGGTGGGGTTTCGGGTAGAGGACAAAGTTCCACAGAACACATGCTCATGAATACACACCTGCCCTGTCCCGCTGCTATGTAAATTGGTACAGCCTTCTTAGTTTTCCTTAGTGGTCATTAAAAATGTTTATGTCTTTTAACCCCTAGAAATCTACATCTTAAAGAGATAAGCAAATATACACAAAGACTTACCTGCAAGCATGCCCATCTTAGTGTTATTATAAAAAAAAATGGCAAAACTTATCAAACAGGAATTGGCTCAGCACCCTATGGTAAAAAGACTTTAGTGTAAAGGGAGCAGGTCAAACACACACACTTGCTTTTGTTCCCACCAAAAGATGACATTCAAAAGACAAGAAGGCAGACTGAGAAATTAAAAATAATAATAATAATAATAAAAAATCTACACAGACCAAGAATGGAAGCAAAGACAGTGCTTTGAAATCTAAAAAGCTGCAGTGGAAGATGACTTAGCTGACCAAAAGAGCTGCACTCTCAGCCAGCAGTGAGGAGAGTGGAGAAGCAGCCTGACACCAGAAAATACCTTCCCAGAAACCTGGGAACTTAAGGTCACCAACCTGTTTCCAGAAGCTGCCAAGTGACTCTGGGGGAACAGCAGGGCCATGAGTGTACTGAGTAAACATTAGGTGCCTGACTCCCCACAGCAACAGAGACAGAAGTCTGCTCCCAAGGAAGAGGGACTATGCTATGATCATGGCAGCTTTACTCATCTACCTAAAGCTGGAAATGGCCCACATGTCCACCAGCTAAGCACAGACAAACTGTGGCATGCACCTTCACAACCAAATACTACTCAGAACCAAAGGCCTCACAAAGATAAGTGAACAAATCTTAATGACTGTACCACATGGAAGAAAGCCAGAACATAGGCAATATGCATGACAGACAGCTCCAGGAAAGACCAATCAAATTTAGTGATAGAAAACCCACTGTTGGTAGAGGAGGGGTGCATGGCTCTTTCAAAGAGCAGTTGCTGGGGTGCAGTGGCACTGTATAGCACCATACTGTGGTCCAAACACACCAAGCTGCACACAAAAGTGTGGACCAGCACAGGTGAAGTCCACACCTATACAGTGTGTAACAGCATCCATATCCCACATGGTGCCACATCATGTGGTATCCAGGCTGCCTGTGGGTACCAGAAAGTGCATGTCTTGGTTACTTGTTTCTTGTTGCTGAGACAAAATACCCAACACCCAAAATGAAGGAAAGAGAGGTTTATTTAGCTTACAGTTTGTGGAGGTTTCAGTCCATACTTGGCTGGTTCTGAGGCAGAGAGGCACATGGCAGAGGGCAAGCGTTCATGGCAGCAGAGCACAGCAAAAACAAGCAGCAAAAGGGAGGAATGGCAGCAAGCAGCCTCTTTCCCTCCCTTACATTGTAAACAGGCTACCCCCACCCAGGGAGCGTGTAGCTCTCACATAACCTCCACGACCTCCCCTTCCACAGGCTCAGGATGTATACAAACTAAGCACCCTGGCTTCCTGCTCACTCAGCCAAATCTCTAGACTCCCCAAGTTGACACAATGTATCAACCATAACAGCCAAGATAAGCATTTTCTCTGAAGTAAGTCAATTATCTCAAGTATGTAATACTGATGGAATACTAATACCATCCCATTTTCCAAGGCTGTCCATTTCCTAGTCTTTAAGGATAAAAAGGGAAAGTGATGGTTTCAGTTTCATAGATTTCACATGTTGAAATTCAAATTAAAATTGTATGTACACCTTATTGCACACCAATTAAACAAAGCTGCAAAGCATTTTCTTTAAAATTATGAAGAAAAAGCGCGGACTTCCAGGAAGATGGCCACCAGGTAAGCCGCAGAGAAAGATCCTCCTGGAGGATCACCACCCAGACACCGGAAAACAGCAACCTGAGAAAGACAGGAAGAGAAATGAGTCCCCTGGACCCAAGAAGGATCTGAAATGAGAATTGAAGCCCTCAGAAAGAGCAAACAAGACCTCTCCTGGAGGAAAGGCTCAGAGGGGCACCATGGAACAGTTGGAGGAAGATTTCCTTCATTCTGGCACTCAGCTTCAGCTCTGGAGCCCTGTGCTCGTGGGAGCCTCCTGACTTGGCCAGGGGAAAACGGAGTTCCGAGAGCTGGTCCAAAACCAGACTAAAAAAACACAGCCCCGAAAAGAGGCAGTGGTGGTCGGGAGGTGTTGTCCAACCCAGTGTGAGGATAAGAAGTTACAACAGCAACTAAAACAGAATCCCCACCCTGCAGCAACCTTTCTTATCAGTGCCCAGAGGCAAGGCAGAATCAAAGCAACCAGTACACAGCCCACCACACCCAGCTCTATGCCTGCCTGCAGGCTGTGGCCTCCTACCTCTCCACTGTGTGAGCAACTACCAGCAAAGAAGAGCAGAGAGCAACAACAGCTACCCCAGGGCCACAGCAATTCCCAGGGATCCAGTCAAAGAACAAATGGGAACTGGAGCACAACAGTAAGAGCGAGCTGCAGATGGAGGTGGACCACATGGTCCTATGCCCTTCCAACTCCAACGCCAAGCAGGAAACATGAGCTGAGTTACCGGGCTTCAGCTCCCACCCTGAACTCCCTCTCTAAGCACCTTGAGTCTTGGTGGCCCGAGCACTCAACATGTGTTCCTGACAGCAATGGGCTCAGTCCATGGGCTTCAGGACTCACCCTAAACTACTAATATGAGCACCAAGGGGGACTTCATACTGCTTGCATATATGAACCTTGTATTAACCCATAGCGACAAATTAACGAAAAGAAGCAGTCCTGGAGTTCAAGAGACAACATACTCCACACAGCAGACTCGAGAAAATCCTCCAATTGTCTCCTAGAACTAATAACTTAACTTAGTACACACCCTGGACTACCACAGTGAGCACAGGTTGGGGAGGCCTCACGCCACTTGTGCCCAGCATTGTAAGTGTGCCCAGTGCCCAACTGCAAGGGGCAGGAAGCGGCAACGCTGGAGATCGAGAGGTAGGAGGAGGCAAAGACCTGAACTAGATAGAGACCTAGAATCGGTTCTCTAGATGGGTGGGGATACCCTCCAAAGAGTCATGTGGCCTGCGGGGAGACACTAGTGGCCTATAAGAGGACTCTGGGGGTACTGAGGGGGAGGAGGCTCCCTCCAGGCTATATGAGAACCCTGAAGACCTGGACCACGCCTCTGGCAATGCAGCAACAGGGCGGAGCCTGGTGATCCACAGGGGCAATGCCGTGGACTCCACTGGGGCAACCCTGAGGACTCTCAAATGTGCTGTATCGAGGCAGAGCCTGGCGGTTGACTGGGTAACCCCGCCGACTCAACCGGACCCCCGATGCCCTTGAGGGCTTGTCAATGGGGGCTTGACCATAGTGATCCTGGTTCCCTGCCTGTCTACCATCTGAGGATAGGTGCTTTTCCACCTCCTGCCATAGCAATTTGTGTACTCCCATGTTTGTTGCAGCATAATATGAAGCAGCCACGTCTCTTCCCAAAGTGAGAGCCCAAGGGAGTAAATAAACCAGAAAGCAGTTATTATTAGAGGAAAGATGACTGATTGGGTGGTAGAACAATGGAGATGTGGGTGGAGAAAATCGATTAATTAGAAGAGCCATCATCTATATAACAGTAACAAATGCAAAGATAACATTATGTAATACAGCATCCTGTGCTAATTCCCTATTATCTTCTCTATAATTTTGTATTTCCTGTATTGTTTTGGTGTTATTCTGGTTTATGTCTCCATTCTTTTGTCTTTAAAAGAAAGAAAGAAAAAGAAAAAAAGAAAAGAAAAAGCAATATAGTAGCTATCAGTCCTTGACATGCACTGACACTCCCAGAAGGAAGCCTAGGATAGCTACTGCTCCTGAGTAATTCTCTTGCAGAGGAGGAAACAAAAGCAGTGTAGTGCAGGCACGCTTCTCACTAACCATGGAAATGAGAACATCATACCAGCTGTCTGCCACCAGCACAGGGTGACCTGTCACAGAAAGGTCAGGGAAAATCCAGTTCTCATTACAAGGTGTCTGACTTCAGAGAAAAGTTGCAAGAAAACAGACCACCAACTCCACAGCACTCCTGTGGTCTCAGTGAGAAGTCATCTCAGGGTGGGGCAATACTGGTACAAAAGTAGGTGTGGAGATGAGGGCAGGGAGAAGCCTCCTCCTCCAAAACACTCCTCTTCTCACAACCAGAAGAGCAGCACAGCACAGCACGGCCAAACCCCAGCTCCTACTACTGATAGATGGATGCTGCTCAGTGTGATTCTCACTCCACAGGTTAAGTCCAGTTTCTGCTCCGTTATTTCCAAAGATCTTAACCAAAACACTGTCCCAGGAGTCACTAAACTCACACCTCACCAAGATGCTACAATTTCTTAAGCACCACAATCAAATGATTTCTTCACAATTAACTTCTGTGTGTATCGTTTTGAGGAGAATGTTAGATTTAAAAACTGGGAACCCCATTCAGAATTGGCAGTGTTTGCCAGTTTTCATGTGGTTTCAAAGAACAAGCAAACAAAGCAGCCTTTATTTTTCAATTTAAAAGCATTTGGAGAGCTGGGGATATAGCTCAGTGGAAGAAGCACTTGCCTGGCAAGCTCAAGGTCCTGAGTTTGATCCCCAGTACCGTCAAAAAACAAACAAACAAAAAAGCATTTGGCACATAGATGAAACAACTGGAAATAATTGTTTTAAGAGGCATCCAGGGATTTCTTAGGCAGAAATTAAAAGGTGCACAATGAAAGAAATGGAGTGCAGTCTGAGGGAGAGGAGGGGGGAGAGAAGGAGAGGGAGAGTGAGCAAGGAGAGTGAAAGAGAGAAGGGGAGGGGGAGGGGAAGGGAGGGGAAGAGGGAGAGGAAAGAGGGAGGGGAGGGGGAGAAGGAGGGGGAGAGAAAGGGAGAGAGGAGAGAGAAGGGGAAGGGGGAAAGGTGGCGGAAGAGTGAGAGGAAGAGGGAGGGAGTGAAAGGAAAAGGGAGAGAGGGAGGGAGACAGACAGACAGACTTAAGTGGGAAGGGCTATGCTTCTCTTCAGAGGTGGATTTTGCCTTCCCCAAAATTGAAGAATGAGTTTAAAAATAAAGTATAAAGAATTTTCACTTACTAAGTATCCTTCAAAAATAAGAACAGATAAACACTGTGTAATATATCAAGTTTAATTGAACCATTCCCTTATTAGAAGTGTTTTTACTGGTACATAAATGCTTACAATATGCTTAAGTACCTTACGATATCACCCCATGCATAATTTCATCTTTTTCCAAACCACCACACAAAGCTTACTACATGATACCAGATCATCATTGCAAGTATCAGCTATAGGTGCTGTTGGCCATAAGCAGAACCAGACAGAGGCTTGAAACATGCTGGTTGAAGGCCTGAGCCTGCCCTGCTAACATCTGATCATGAGGATGAGCCTTGGGCTACAACTGCCCAATTAACGTAGCCAAGGGTAGATCTGTTCATTATACACATGCCTAAAGTAAAGTTTAACAACATGGCCAGGAGATAAGCCACCCAGTCAACTCACAGCCCAAACTCTGACTCCAAAAATGAGACAGGCCACTACAGCTGCATGTGTATACACTTGTTCAGAAGGAAAAAACAAAGGACAATTTCTCCCCTTCCAGACTTCACATAATAGAACCCTCTGGTGCTGAAGTGTAGCAAAAATTACACTTCAGCACCACAAGGTATTATGAACCCTCTGTTACACTTGGAAGAGGAGCTAAAAAGTGAACGGCACTAGGGATTATAAAAGCACCCTGAAAGAAAAAATCCACAAATATAGCACCTGTACCAAGATCAGCTCTGTCCACAAAACTAGTGATTAAGAGAACCAGATAGTATTATCAAGAAAACAACAAGAACGGTAAAAATAATGTTAATGTTTTCATAGTGACGACTGGCTTGCTTGTCAATAAGAACAAAGGAAAATTAAAACATTTTCAAAAATTCCAACCAGGCTCAGTTGTGCAAGCCTGTAATCCCTGCACTTGGGAGGCTGAGGCAGGACGATCACTGTGAATTTGAGGCCAGCCTGGGCTACAAAGTGAGTGCAAACCAGCCTGAATTACACAGTGAAACCCTGTCTCCAACAACAACAACAAAAAAAACCCCTCAAAAGATCAGAGTATAGCTATGTCCCACGCTCAGGGGAGACAGCACGTTAAGTCACAGACAGGATCTTCAAAGCATCTTTTTTTTGGTGGTGCCAGAGATTGAACTCAGGTCCTTATGCATGCTAGGTATGTACTCTACCACTGAGCTACATCCCCAGCTCATTTCTTTTCATTCACCTATTTCACATTAAAGTCTTCATTTGCAGTTTCTAAAAAAAAAAAAAAAATCTGGTACTACTAGGCCAGCAGTCTGGCAGCCAACAACTGTCTGGCACCCATCAACAGAAGTCATCTCAAGGCAGGCCCTTTGGTGGCTGCACTTCCTGCCTGCCTGCGCCAGCTCCAGGTTAGGGGACCCATTTAAGAGCAGACATGGAAAAGGGCCAAGAAAGGACTCATCTCCCTAAGAGAAAAGCTGTAAGAGAAGGTGGGTGATGCCTCCTGAGAGGCCAATAGCCTCCACACACCAGCACTCCTATACAGAGAAGGGCTGTGCACTTTTGGCAAGAACAACTGGATCACCCTTCAGCAAATCTACGGCACTTTTTATTATATGATAAAAATTAGGTGGAAGCTTTTAACTGTACATTTTTACCCTAACTCGTCCTCCATTCAGAAAAATAGTATAAGTGAGCTAGCTGCCTTTGAAAACTCTAGAAAAGTTAACTTATTTTATGGTGGTCTGCAGCATAATCACATATAGCATAAATGCACAAAAATAAACTTCACTCTGATCTAGCATGTTATGGTTTGGGGGTTATTTGCAAGGGGAAATAATATAATACAGGACAGGGCTGGGGGTATAGCTCAGTGGCATAAGCGCTTGCCTGGCAAGTGCAAGGTCCTGAGTTCGATCCCCGGTACCGGGGGGGGGGGGAATATATATATATATATATATATATATATATATAAATAAAATACAGGACACATAGTTTGTAAAATTAATTTATAATAGTCACCCAAAGAAAGATATACGAAAAAATGCAGGAAATCTGTCCACACACGAAGACCAAAGAATCTAGCCAAGGGCCTGGATCCCACGAAAATGTCCTGCATGAGTCCAGCTGAAGACCTAGAGCTCATAACAATGCTTCCCATAATCCAGCTGGAGTCCCAGAGCCCATAACAATATCTCATGCAGGCCTGTTTCACAGATCTATGCTGGGAAGGCCCAAAAGTCAGTGGTGGAATCTAGAAAGTCTGCGCCAGTGGGATGAGGAATCTGTGCTAGCAGGCTGAGGGATCTACATTGGAGCCAGGAAGCAACGCTCAAAATAAAACCCAGAGCTCGCCCGCAAAGTATCACAGTCATCCTCAGCAACAGTGAGGTCCCGAGCTCCTCAAAGGATGAAGACAGGTGAGATCAGGAAAGCCAACACAGCAAGCTTCTCCAGGAGACTGAACAGTGCCCCATCTTGCCCTCCAGAGCCAGGAAGCGATGCTCAAAGTGAGAGCTAGAGCTCTCCCAAAAATGAACCAAAGCTATTCTCAGCAACAATGAGGTCCTGAGCTCCTTGGAGAATGAAAACAACCAGCTTCATCAGGAAAGCCAGCAAGACAAGCTCCTCCAACAAAACCAACAGCTCCTTACAGCTTCTACCAGCTCCCAACAGCCTTTCTTCTTCAATTCTGCCTCTTATGCTGCTGGCAACAATCCTCAGGTGGGCCTCCCACACGCAACACCACACCTACTCAGTTCAGCTGGGGATTATAAATTGACCACCAGCTGTCAATCCACCACCACAAGCACCATATACAAAAATTAACACCAAATAGGTCACAAACCTAAAGGTCCAACCTAAACTATGAAACTTCTAGAAGGAAAAAAAGAAGAAAATCATTATGAAGTTGGGGTAGGTAGATTTCTCATAAAGGCTCTCAAGATCATGATTTAAAATAATAATAAACTAAACCTCAAGAAATTTTTAAAACTACTTCTCTCTGAAAGACGCCATTAAAAGAATTTTTTAAAAAAAATCTACAGACTGAGAAAACCTCTATAGCTCACTTATTGGATAAAGCACTCTCAGAACTCAACAACAAAAAAAAACAATTTAGGTCCTGGGTAAGATGAAGGTGCTGATCGTCATGCCTCAGAATTCTCAGAAGGCTGACACAAGAAGATCAGCATAGACCAGCCATTTGCTCTTAAAACATTTTTTAAAAATTAAAAACAAATAAAAATGAATTACCCACTGCCTTAAGAAAAACCCTCTGTAACTGACACAATAAAGACATATATAAACCCTACCAAAGACAGACAAATGGCCAAAAAAAACAAATGAAATGATGATCAATTACCATCAGTTATTATGAAAATTCAAATTAAAACTACAATGATACATTCTGCATTCATCAGAATAGCTAAACTTTAAAAAAATGATCACAGCAATGTGTTAAGGATGTGGAAGAATCAAATCTCTCAAATACAGTAGTACTAAGGTGAATGTAAAATGGCACAACCACTCTCAAAGATAGTTTGGCCATTTCTTACAAAGTTAAATACATACACCTGCCTTAAGAACCGGTCACTCCACTCCTTTGCATTTACTCAAAGAGAAATGGGAACGTGTCCATATAAAGACTGGTACTGTACATGATAATCATTGCAATTTCATTTATAATACAACAAAACTACAAATAACCCAAATGTTCACTACCTGGCAAATGGATAAGCCAAGTGATACTTCCATACAGTGGGACATGACCTAACAACTAAAAGGAATGAAACAGCAATACATAAAAGATGTTAATTTTATCAAATGAAAAAAGTCAATCCAAAAAAGGGATATTCATTGTGAATCCAGTTACACAAACATTTTAGAAAACACAAACTCATCAATAGCAGAAAAAGTAGAGCAACAATTCCTTGGCCCATGGGAGACTTAGAAATAGGCAGACAAAAACTCAAAACATGCCAATGATGGCTATGTCCCCAACTGTGCTGGCCATATCCCTTACTAAAAAGGTTATCAAACAGTACTCTATAAATATATGCAGTAAATCAAGACAGCTGACAACAGAGTGAACAATGGGAGACGTCTTACAAAGGACATGGGTGGCTAGCACGAAGAGTACCCAGTACGTAACAGCCTGTTAATTAACCACCACTGACCTCAGGGAGGACACATAGACAGCCACATAGACAGGCACAACAGGAGGCAGTCCAGGTGAGCCAAAGGAAAACTGTGCCCCCTCCCCTAAGCTAGACAAGGAAACAAAAGAAAACCCATTTTGGAAAGAAAACGAGAGACCACTGTGTCAAAGGATTAGCAGTTCAAACCAAACTCCTGCCTTAACTGTGATGGGAAAGCATGAAGGAGAACTTCCCTCAATTCCGGCTAAAAGGAGCATGAACATAAACTCATGACAGAAGGCAAGGGAGCAGGAAGATCACACCAGGTTTGTCTCTAAATATAAACTAAGGGCTGAAGATGATGTCTCCTCTTCCGTCAAAGTTAAATACTCCTGTAGTCTTGTAAGGCACCATCTCCACCCCATGTGGAAGGCAAGCCAAGCCCTTACATCAAACCATGGCCCGCAACAACCACAAAGGAATTACAAAGTCCAATGAGTGAATAAAGCCTAAAACAAGCCAACAGTGTGTGCAGGCTCACTGAATAATCTCTACAAAATTCAGACCCACACAAATTCAACTTGACCAGTGATTTCTAAAATCTAAAATATCCTCCAGCACCCTACAAGGAAAACAAGACTTTCTTTTAAAAATATAATAATGTGCTAAACTACTGTACAGAAATCAATGATAAGATGGCTTTCAATTTCTAGTAGTCAACTCGACTGCATGAAGAGAAGTCCTGGCACATGGGAGTTAACTTGTCACAGCCTAGTAGTTAAACCAAAGATGTGTACGGTAGGACCATCTGCAGTACCTGAAGCTTCATGTGCAGTAAGCATTACACTCTTTTCCCCCTTATCAACAAGCCAATTTTATGAAATGAGAAATCTACTCAAGGCCAAATCCTAAGTCTACACTCCCTCTTCTCAAAGCCTACCCGCTTCACCTTCTCCCCCAACTGCATGTACAATGCATCTGGTTTCACAGCACATACCTGTTTGGAAGGTAGGATTTGCTCCAGGATACATGTTAGGAGAATAAGCAGGAGCTGCTGCTGCATAGCCCATAGGGAAGCCAGCTGCAGGAAAACACACACAGCACAATGGGATATCATCAATGACAGTGTGAGGTGATCTTATAACCAGAGCTCTCACAAACATACTACTCTTACCATGGTCATTAGAACTCCACACTAACTTACAGACCACAATGGCACTCTGTGTACTTCACAGTTCTGTTTTTTCCTCAGAATTTTGATTGGTCAGAACCAAGTCAAGTCTTGTAGGGGTGGGATGGTGGGACTCAACCCAGGGCCTTGCATGGCGCTATACCCCAGCCCTTTTTACCTTGAGATTGGGTCTCCTTAACTTACCCAGGCTGGCCTTGAATTTGTGATCCCTCTGCCTCAATGACTCCAGTAACTCTGTGCCAATGTGCGTGGCCATAATCATGTCTTTTAAACCTCTAATCAAATATTTATAACTTTGTACAACTGGAAAAAATTTGACAAACTGAGTCATAACTCTACTGTCAAGAAGAGCCAAAGCAAGAGGCTATGGCTGTCAACAGTGTGCTTAGCACCTGTGAGGCCACTGGTTAATCCTCAGCATCAAAATAATTAAGAATAGCAAAATAAATAATCACAATGACCAAAAAACTTTTTAAAAAAGAATCCAAGCTACATTAGGGAAGTCTCCAACACTTCTGGAAGTTTCATTCCAAATTCTAACCACACAATTTACTACTTAGCAAGAATTATAAGAGTGCTAAAAGTACCATGTGCTAGGTCCTGTATCTGGCTTTACCACCCACAGTATGAAAGAACCACCATTCAAATCTAGCCTGGACCATCCCACAGCCCATTTCTGCTCTGTCAGTCAGACAGTAAGTGTTTTAAAGCCATGTATTCCAAACACATAGCCATAATATTGCTTATTTTCAATTAGAAGCTAATAATTCATTTTTTTTTTTAAACTTTTGAGACAGGGTCTTACTATGCAGTTCAGGCTGACCTTGAACTCACTATGTAGCCCAGGCTGGCCTCAAACTCATGGCTATCCTCCTCCTGCCTCAGCCTCCTGAGTGCTGGGATTACAGGTGTGCGCCACAACACCCAGCTAATTTTTTATTCTTAAGCACTACTGTGTTTAAAAATTCTAAACTGGGCCAGGGACATAGCTCAGAGGCACAGGACCTGCCTGGCAAGCACAAGGCTGTGAGTTTGATTCTCAGTACAAATAAATAAAATTTTAAAAAAATTCTAAATTCACTTCAGGCTTCTTTATATTCTGAAGTTCTAACCCAATTCCCCCAACTCAGGGTCATCAGCCAGTCCCAGGCTGTCAATGTCATTAAGCATCAAGATTCTTCCTAAAGTGGCTCTAACTGGCCCTATAGACACACAGAAATAGGAAAAACCAACAGGATCCACACAAAAGCAAGGTGGTCTTTACTAACACAAACCACAGCTACTAGTAATCCTTACTGTGAACACAAGAGAAACATTAAACACACTGAAGTAAGTGCTCTAGTCAGAATCCTGCCCCCAGGGTGCTTACCAGCAGAGGGAGCCCATCACCTGCCCAGGGGCCTGTGGGACTCCTACCCCTCTGCCTGCTCCTGTGTCACCATGCAGATGATCCTTGTGTGTGACAGCAAGAACATGAGAAAGCCTTCTTTGTACTAAAGACACACAGCCAACTCAGACTTGCTAGCTTGATTAGTGTCACAACTACTTGGGAGAAGCTGGCTGTATGTCTCTATTCCTATCTTCTGGAACCTAGAAAAGAGCTTGAAATTGGTTTTCCAAAGAAACTGTGCTGAGGAAGCCCAAAGAAAGTGTTTCCTAGGGCACATGGACCACTAACATTTAAGTGTACCATGACTCCCAGTAACCAAAGTGAGGAAATCTTGAGTCAGCTGAAAATCAGAAGTAGGGCAGGGAACATCTCTGTGAATGGGTTTTGTATTTTCTGCAGTGCTGAGGCTTGAATGCAAGACTCTTCCACAAGAACTGGACATTCTAGCACTGAGCTACACACCAGCTCATGGGAAGATTTTATCTTAAGGTTCTCAAAATCCCTGGAGCACAGAGCCCCTCCAGCTGGGATGCCCTGCTCCAATTCAGGGGTCATCACCTGTGGCCCACAGGAATCCCTACAAGTGCTCAGTTCTCACAGATGAGTTGCTATTCTTGGTTCTTGAAACTGATTCTCTACCTCAGCAGGAGCCACTGTGGATTTCCTGCCCAGATTCTCACTTTCCCATTGCCCTCTCTAACTAGTAAGAAAAGAATGTGTGTGGCCAAATGTTTTATCAACTCATTTGGCAAGCAGAGCAGACTCTACTTGCAACAGACCTAAAATTGCCACTGGAAAGCCAGGGCAGTGGTTTCCATCAGTGCACTGTGGGCTGACTGCGAATCCCAAGACCTGACTCTGAGGCCCACATAGGCTGTGGAGTTGCCCTCAACTCATCTACCAGAGCTGCCAGGATATAGCTTAGATACCAAGGTGCCAGTTAGAATGCTCTAAAAAATGGTTTATTTATTCAAAAACTAACTACCACTAACTTGAATCATACACTATAAGGCCTCTGCAACATTTCCCACAAATCCAAATTTCCTCATCTCTCCCCATAAACTCTGATAAACTCTCAGAAGTTGTTTACTCTGTGCTTTGCTAGTATTTTAAGGATTCCTAGAAAACTTCTATTATGTGGTTGGTCATTCCCATCCCAACCTTCTAAAAAAAGAGTTAAATGCTCTAAAATCAAACAGAAGACAAACACAGCACATGTTTAAAAGAGTCTAGTGACCTAGCAGAAACATGATGCCACCACATCCCTTGTCTCTGGTGTGGGGGCTGAGTCCTCTGGTCCCGAGAGCCTCTGCTGCATCTATGCCTTAGCTCTCCCCTCCCCTCCACTCTATCCCTCACCCAAACACAGCTCACCTCACTATCTCTACTCCCACTACTCCAGCAATTTCCACCTGGGCCACACAAACCCTTGAAAGAGATAAAGAGGAAGAGGGAGAAGGAGGAAGCACAGGAAGAAGAAAAGGGAGAAGAAACAAGGAGGAGCACCACCATCACCACCACACTATCCAGCTGGCAAAGAAAGCCACAAATTAGACCTCCACGATTTTAACACAATGTGTATGACAACCAATGAAAATCACTAGGATAGGACCATATCACTGAAAAACAAAAGGAAAGGACACTTGACAACAGAAAGACCCGCAGATGGCCCAGAGAATACAGTCATCTGACAAGGTCCTGAAAATAACTGAATGTCATTTGGGAGAAAACAGAAGATGTCAGAAATGAGTGAAGGATTATGACTTAGCACACAGATTTTTATAGCAAATTTGAGAAGGCCTCCTGCCATGAGACTACCTTTGAGCCAGGCAATCATTGAAATCTCTGAAACCAGGACCAGAATTAAATCTCTCCTCTTTAAATTGCCAGTTCTATCAGCAACAGAAAAGCTAACACATACCCCACTTCCCTTGTACTACATTCTGGTTTCTTTTCTTTAATAGTGTTCTATCTGCACATTAACCTGAGTTTTGGCCAAATGATTTTTCTTTTTTAATTTAAATTCTAGGTGGTTTTTTTTTTTGGTATCCTGCTCCCCTCTTACATTTTTTATTCTTTCTCTTGCACTTGCAATTATTCTAAACTTGTCTTTGTGGCACAGCTTCTACCTGCTGGCGCCATTCCTACAGTCTGCCATGACTGGAGATCCTGCTCCCACTGCTGTGAAACCACTAGACAAAGTTTTAACCAAACCCAGTCCATTCTTGATATATCACGTCTACTTAACTTCTTCCTTGTCTAAACTGCTGAGCTGGGTTTGTCCACTGAAATTGCTTTTATTGACATGGAAACAGATCAAGTGTTCAAAGTTCAATAATCAGAACAAATTTCTATTTGCTTACCTGGATAACCAATTCCTTTGGCATTTGCATAGGGAACCCCAGAAGACCCAGGGCTATAGACAGGATTCATGATTTCAAGACCTAAAAGGGAAAAGAAAGTGATTTAGCAAGGCACTATAGTTTGGATTTTTGTCCAGCAACGGTCCTAAAAAAATATGTAGCAAGCATCTTTCTCTAGACTACTATAAAACATTTTCCAACAGAGAACAGAGAAAATGAAAACCAATGTCCTAACGTGCTGCAAAAACCAGCACTTTGTAATTTTTTTGCAAGTCTCTGCTGTCTTTCAGAGGTGAAAAGGAACAAAGTATTTGTCAGCCATCACTATTATAATGGAGTAGGGGGGTTGTACAAATGCCCTAAATAACTTTATAATAATAGTTAAGCCTTTGACTATAAAGATTAAGATCTTCCATGACTTTTCTGCCTGAACCCTATATACCATGGACGGAACCCACTGAAAGTAGGAGCCAAAATAAACATTTCCTCCCTTAAATTGCAGGTGTTAGGGTCTCTTATGACTTGTCGAGATGTCCCCACAAACCCTCATGCAATCATAGATGGGGCTTTTTCAGAGGTGGCTGAAATCTAAAGTGTATAATGCTGGGACTGATTTCTGGTGAGTGCTAGGATCAAAGGCAGTAGGATTAAGGGTGTGATTGCTACCCACCTTATAGCCTGGATAAGCTGTAAGGGACAGAAAAGAGTATGGTCCTCCCTTACTTGCTTTTGCTTTGTTGTTTTTTGCTTGCAATGAATGGGTTCTCTTCTGCCAAGTCTCCTTGCCTTGGAGCCAGCCAACAATGGACTGAAACTGTGAGCTAAATAAACCTTTCTCCCTTTAATTTTGTGTCAGGTATTTTGTCTTAGCAATGAGAGAAAAGTAACACAAGGGCTGAGTTAAGAGAGAATATATACCCACACAAGGGAAATTTCTGAGCAGTGAAGAAATTAAAAGATTTCCAATGCTCATGGATTGACAAAATTAATACTGTCAAAACAGCCATACCAAAAGCAACATATAGATTCAAGGCAACCCAATCAAAATACCAATGACAATCTTCCCAAAATTAGAAAAAAAATCCTAAAATTTTTAGGAAAGCACAAAATACCTACAGCAATTCTAAGCTGAAAGAAGAATGCTAGAGGCATCATAATACCCAATTTCAAATTATACTACAAAGTCATAATAATAAAATAGTATACTGGCACAAAAATAGACACATAGACCAATGGAATAGAATAAAGGACACAGAAACAAACCCCTTCAACTACAGTCATCCAATTCTGAACAAAGGAGCCAAAAATATACCCTGGCAGAAAGAAAACTTCTTTAATAAATGGCACTGAGAAAACTTGATATCCTTTTCCAGAAAACTAGATCCCAATCTCTCATCCTATACAAAAACCAATGCAGAATGAAACTTTGAAACTTCTAAAAGAAAACATAGGGAAACACTTGAACCCATTGGTACAAGCAAAGATTTTCTCT
Source organism: Dinomys branickii (assembly GCA_004027595.1). Lineage (NCBI taxonomy): Eukaryota > Metazoa > Chordata > Mammalia > Rodentia > Dinomyidae > Dinomys > Dinomys branickii. The sequence goes on along the minus strand of PVLD010008187.1, from coordinate 12,647 downwards.
CCTGAAGAGGATTCCAGAATTGCACAGGAAAAATAGCAAGAATCAACAAATAAGACTACATCAAATTGAAAAGTTTCTGCAAAGCAAGGGGAACAACAGTTTGAAGAGATAGCCTACAGAATGTTGAGAAAAGCTTTACCACTACTCTTCTGAAAGAGGGTTAATATCTGGATTACAGAAAGAACTCAAAAAAGTTAATGCCAAAAATCAAAAGGTCAGCCCACAAATTGGCAAATGAGCAGATGCTTCTCAAAAGAAGTGCAAATGTCCAGTAAGAGTAAGAAAAAATATCAACATCTTTAGTCATTAGGAAAATGCAAATCAAAACTTCAGTAACATTCTAATCTACCCCAGTCAGAATAGCTATCATCACTTACAAAACACATTTTTATCTTCACTGAAGCTGGTCAGATTATCAGATATAAGAATGCAAGATTAATCAAAGCATTAAAGAGAATAAAAAATAAAAACAAAAAAATTATAAATGATACAGATTCACCAAACAAGATGATAGGAATTCAACCATGGTTGTTATGTTGCATACTGTTGCTGTAAGTCCTTATCATTTTGTTCTGAAACCCTGCATCATTCTTATTGTCTTTAAATGCTTTGTTTTGTTTTTGTCCAAGTTCTTGGCATTTTGCTATCGTTCTTTTTTTGCTGGTGGGGTACAGTAGAAAAAGAAACCCTTCTCTGCTGATAGGAAAGTAAATGAGTCAAAGTAGAAGTGGACTTCTATGAAAGGTCTTCAAAAAACTGAAGGAAAAAAAGGCTAGTACCATTTGATTTGATCCATCTATACCATTCCTTGGTACACAGCAGAAGCAAGTAAAGTCACCACATTTAAGGGTGCCACCATACCCATGTTCATTGTGACACAGTTAGCCAAGATACAGATCCAACCTAGATGCCCAACAGGAGGATGGAAAAGAAAATGTGACACAAGCAGACAGACTACTTGCTTGTTTGCTTCCTTCCTTCCTTCCTTCCTTCCTTCCTTCCTTCCTTCCTTCCTTCCTTCCTTCCTTCCTTCTTCCTCCCTCCCTCCCTTGCTATCTATCTATCTATCTATCTATCTATCTATCTATCTATGTATCACTCAGCCGTAAGGAAGAACTATCTATCTACTACTATTTATCTACTCAACCACAAGGAAAAACAGTCCGTCATTTGCAAGAAGGATCTGGAAACCATCGTGCTGCACAAAATAAACCAGACTCAGAAAGACAAATATCACACATTATTCCTAATAGGTGAAATCTAAAAAAGAGGGTAAGTAGAGGAAAGACTATATTAGACAAGAATAAGAGGGGGAGAGGTATGAAGGCAGGTAGTGGGAGGATGGATATCAGCAAAATATAGACACTGAACCTTTCTCAAAATGTGAAATTATCAGCAGAAGAGTCAGAAGTGGCAGGGGGTAGGTGGGTAAAAAAGATAAAAGTATGTTATGTGTACACATGAATCTAACAAAATAAAATTCATTAATCTGTATAACCAATTTAAAAAATGAGTGGGGGAAAGAAACTCATATAAAGGGAGTCTCTAGAACTGCTTCAAAAAATGACAAGAACTATGGAAATAGTGTGTTCAAAGTGAGGTGTATTTGGGGGGGGGAGTAATAACTTATTATGTGTCTTAATAAATGCTACTTTAAAAAATTACACTAATGTTTAAAATAAAAACTCTACTGAAGCCAGGCATGGTGGCACACACCTATAATCCCAGCACGCAGGAGACTGAGGCAGGAGTCTGAGGCCAGCCTGGACTACATAAAGCAAGTTCAAGGCCAGCCTGAACTACACAGTAAGACTGTGTCTCAGAAAACAAAAACTGCACAGGGCCCTAAAGGTATTTTGCAATGAACCTAAGCCTGCTCTAAAAAAACAAAACAAAAAAACTTTAAAATTAAAAAAGATCCATAAAGTGTGCATCCATTTACTTGTTTAGTGCCTGCCTTCTCCATACCCATACCCAGTGAAAACACAGCCCTATGCAAGCAGAGCACATGACCTTAGTCATGTTATCTGTGATATCTCCAGGATAAATAACACCACCTTGTGCAAAATGGACAACTACCTGTTCACCTTCCAAAGCACACATGCATTTCAGACACTCACGGTTAGTAAACTGCATTATAAAAACAAAATTAAAAAAAAAAAACCTCCAAATTTTTAGCTCACCTGATTTAGAACGTTGATAACCAGAATATACCTACTAACCCTTAGCCTCTGCAATAAACTTCATCCAGAGAGCATGAAGCTAGAGGATCTCAAGTTCAACCCCTGTCTGAACAACTTAGTAAGACTCTGTCTCAAAAATATAAAGGACTGGTGATGTAGAGCTCAGTGAAAAAGCTCTGGGTTCAATCTCTAGTACAATAAACAAACAAACCAGCAACATCAGTGATTAGGACATTGACTGTCTGAAAGCACTGTCCAGTTCTTTTAGGCTTCTAAACAAAGTCCAAATTTGCCATGGTATCCACAACTATAGTTTAGTGGCAAATCTCAATCAGAACCTTCCAATGATGAGGTTCTACTTTATCCATGCTGTACAATATCACAGCTACTTGCCTAAAATAAACATGAACACCTGAAATAATGTGGCCAGATTCTTTAACCTCAATTCAGTCACATATGTCCAAGATTATTGTATAGTCATGGACAATGCAGCATATGGCAAGAGCGAAAATAATGATAGGAAAGTGTAGCAAGTAAGCAGGCGCATCAATTTTGTGTTTTTGCACAGTGCAGGAGCCCACGAATTGCCTACTGATAAACCCCTACTCTTCTGCACTTGAACCCATTCTTGGAGATCTGTGGCATCAGAAATGCAGAGACCCTCAATTAAATCATGTATTTCCCTGATTCAATTATCGTCTCCCAAGAAATAAATACTTCCCAAACTTAAGTTTTCTATTCTGTACTGGAATCTAATTTCATATCCTTCATTGAATTCAAGATAAGCAAAGCAACGTGCACAAAGGCCACAAGTAGAGAAAGGGGGGAAAAAGAGGAAGTCACAGTCCCTCTTATAAGTTTACAACCCTAAAAAAGTGCTATCCAAGAGAATTTTCTGCAAAGATGGAAATATGTCTGTGCTACCCAAATATGGCAAATGAATTTTTATTTTTAACAATCTCATGTAGATTAATACCTGTTGCTTTGGACAGCATAGGTGTATAAGGACTAACACAAAAAGCATGAATAATGGTAACATAAGGTAACTAATGTGAAGAATCACAGGAGAATAGTGAGCGCTGAGTGCAGAGAGCAAAAAATTCAATGGAGGAGGGAGGGAACTGTCAAGAAAAACTTGACTTGGGGGAGTACTTGCAATAACTTCCTGATTAACTGCCGAAAAGAAATACTGGACATCTGGGCTTATTCACAACACATATAATGGAAACACGGAGTAGGTAACAACCTGGGGAAGAATGTGGGCTGAACATAAGCGACCACAGGTCAGGAAACAAGGCTCATGCATACTGCAGCAGTTAAACCATTACTGTAAGATCTCACAACTCCAAAGTATTCACCTAGGAAAAATTAAATGTGTGACTTTACCACAATGTTGTAGATGAATGTTTATTTTTGCACTACTTGTGACAACCAAAAATTTCAAACAATCCCAATGAAGCACTGAATACCAGGAGACTCTCCCTTTATACAACCTGACTTGCACTCTGAACTGCTAATTAGTACAATGTATTCTAAATTTGCCACTAAACAATTTTATATAAGCATATTTGAATTCTAAATATTGTAAGTTCCAAACTACCTGTATTTCCTGAAAGTAACTTTATTTTTCCAAAGGCTAGTAATACACACTCCCTAAAATGATTAAAGTTTTAATGAAATTAAAATTATAGGATTGATGTGAAAAAATATTTCAGATTCCTCCCTAATTTGATAAAAAGCCTTACATTTTAAAAGAAAACCTGTAACATTAGAAGATATAGTTGTTTGTAAGCAAATATAGTACTAAGCTCTTTAAATCACATCTTCAAAGGACGGTGAGCTTTCCCGAAGACTAAATTAAAGGGCAGGGAAAAACACCTTGTTCAGCACCATTTCCCTGCACCTCATAGCAGCACGGAGGGAGCACATAAATACCTTCTAGCTACCTGTAAGTAGCTGAACAGCTATCCAACAAAATGTAGGATTTTTTGTAACAAGGAATATTAACAAGACATACACTTAAAATCTGATACAAAATTATTGGAACACATGTGTTTATTGGTTAGACGACTTGAAGCCCGAAACACCAATGAATTTTAACATCAACACTCAAACTATTTAAATTCTGGGCATCCTTATATGACAAATGTGAGTTATTCTGTATTATTTAAGATGCACTGCTACAGAGATCAAATGGAGCCATACCTGTAACTGTAAGTTTATGAGTAAAGACAAGAAGCTGGAGGAATTGCTGAGTAGCACTACAAAGCAAACAGGTAGTAACAGAAAGAGGGCATTCTAGAGTACAAATGAGCTGATTTCTTCAACAGGTCAATGGTCTCAAAGATGAGGCAGAGGAAGAAATTCTAAAGTAAAACAGATTTGGACCCTATTATGGCTTGTCTAGATGCCCCCCCCCCAAGCTTCATGCAGTTATAGGTGGTGGAGCCTTTTCTGGAGGTGGCTACATCTAGAGTATGTGATTGATTCACAGTGCAATGCTAGGATTAAGGGGATTAAGGGTAGGTGATTACTGAATCAGTCCACTGATTGGTTTGATAGTGCCCTAATCCTAGTGGCCTGGATATAATATAAGGGACAAAAAGAGGCTTGTATCTCCCTTCCTTGCTTGCTTTTGCTGCCTTCTGCTTCTCATGAACTGGTTCTCCTCTGTGATGGCCACCTGCCATGCCACCCTGGCTTGGAGCCAGTCAATTATGGACTGAAACATCTACAAACTGAGCTAATTAAACCTTTCCCCCTTCAACTTTGGGTACTGGGTATTTTTTGTCAGTGATAAGAAAAAACTAAGACAGACCCAAAGGCAACAGGTGGATGTTTTCTGGATTCTGATCTACGTGGGAAAAACTGCAAAAAAAACCCCAAATATATTTAAATGACATGTGGGAGCCAGGTGTGGTGTACGCCAGTAATCCCAGCACTTGGGAGGCTGAGACAGGAGGATCGCTGTGAGTTTGAGGCCAGCCTGGGTTACAAAGTGAGTTCAAGACCAGCCTGAACTGCATAGTGAAACCCTGTCTCAAAAAGACCAAAACAAAAACAAAAACAAAACACACATAAATGATACATGGGACAAACTGACTATGGGCCAAGTATCAGAGAATACTTAACAATTAAATCTGTTATGTAATAATGGTACTGTGGTTATAGTTTTTAGAAATATATACTAAAATACATAGATAAAATAATTTAATATATTTCTATAAAAAGGGCAAATACAACAAAATGCTAGTTATCTACATCAATGTTGGGAATATGGCTATACATCATACCACTATATTTTTTAACTAGCATAATAAAAACTACCGTATGCCTAGGATTCTAGGGCCACTCATCATCCAGCAACCACCAATTTCCTACTCTGATTTTGTATGAACCAAAGATGCCAACCCCAAAACTGGACCCACAGAGTACCATTTTTCAAAAGTTTCCTGTCTGAAAATAATAGACAGCTACATTAGCACAAATATTATAGGCAGTGAGATAGGGCTAGGACCTGGAAGAAATCAGTGCAGAAGGTAAGAACACATTACAACTGTGTGTAGAGGTGCATTCACTGAAGGCCAGGCATCAAGGCAAAGACCAAGTAACTACACCTACATACCTCCCTGAGGAATAAACAGTAATGATCAATATTCTAAATTAGCATCAGGTCACCTGGGTGAAGGACCAAGACCTCCTTGACCCATCCCTTCAGGAAAGGTCCCTGTTCTTTCCAGGCACACTTCCTCTGTGACTTGCTTCCCACTGACTCGATCTTACCTACACAACTACGCTTGTAATCTTATTATTAGTTGATCATAGTTTTGTTTCACCTTATACCCACCTCATGATCTTCCTCTATAAAATTTCCTTTGAGAAGTGGGCTCGTGGGCAACCTGCTCTCTGGGTTGCCTTTCATCTCTCGTACTCAGAAGCTATAGATAACTATTCCCCTCAATAAACACTTCCTACTCTTAGGCTCTGTTGTTCCTTAAAATCCATTCTGATTTTGGGGAACACAAACTTGGCTTATCAGACATCCAGCGGATTGAGAATTATATTTCCCTTATATCACCTGGAGGACTTTGTATCATTCCTATATCAAAATGACTCAACTGTTGAAATCCCTATGGGTGGTTTGATACCTGCATCAAAATAATCTCATATTTACCTTTAAAAAGATGATGACAAAAATACCTCAATTTTAAAATCCAATAAAATTAGAAGTGCATCTTTAAAATGAGAATTAATTACTGTACTACCACTAGCTTTATAAGAGACCACAATCTAAACAAAATTCTCACACAAAACAGTAATTAAGCATGATATTTTAGTTTCGTATCAGCAACCTTAATTTCAAGAGGCTTAAAATTGTCTCTCTAGGAACACCGAAAACAAGATAAAATACTCTTTAAATTGTAGAAGCACTCTACTTCCCCAAACTCAACTTTCCCAACCTATCTTTGCAATCAGACAGATTTCAAGAAAAAAGAGTGGAACACACAGATGAGACAAGCACTACTCTATTATGCTACTATACTGTGGTTTAAAATTGTTCTCATCTGTTCCAGGAAAAAGACACTGGCTATACTATATAAGACAAATTGGGAAGGCAAAAATTTCCCTTACATTATAGAACCTATAGAAACTAAAAACAACCACTCTGAAAAATCCACTTCAGATTTTCTTTTCCGATTTTAATTCTCTACTTCGGTGACATTATACCATCTGTTGGCATTACTATTCTACCTCACCTTAGCATCAGAAGGGCCAAAAGTGAAAAAAGTCGCAAAGATAACTTAACGAATGCAACAGACCTGACCAGAACCAGAAGGCAGCGCCGGTAACAGACGGTGCTTCCTTCCTCCTGGGTTCCAGGCCCTTGCCTGACATAGAGCCCAACCCTCCCACCACTCTGAAGGGCTGGAAGAAGAAAGGATGGTATACCACTGCCGGGCCATTTCTCCCCGCTGGTGCACAATGAAAGCTCAGTAGAATCCAGAGGAAGCTGGCCGTCTCCAAAGAAAGGGCCTGCAGTGAATCACAACTAATTTTAACTCATTTTAAAGTTTCCTTGTACGCCAAGACACTCCGAAATGTTGCGCAAATTAACATGCACACTCTACCAAAGTAAGCCTGCTTTAAAGACTAAGCGAAACTAAGTCTTCACAATCTCCAACACAGCAGCCTCAACATTAGAAAGACTAGTCTTTTAAGAGTGCGCAAGTTTTCTTTTAAAGTGTCTCTACAACCATGAAGACCAAAATCTGTATTTAATCAGAAATCACTCAATACAGTATTTGATAAAGTAATTTCAAATTACGCAAGGATAACTGGAGATTTTAAGGAACTACATAGCCTTTCCATTTTAAAAGCCTTCTTACATGCCCAAACACTCCAAAATGTACGTACAACTTCAACAATGAAGCATTAACTTACACAATTCATACACTATTTAAGAGAAACAGCCCATTTGCTCACACATCGTGAAGAGATTCTTTTTTGCAAAGTTAACCCACGATGTGCGACGAAACGTTCTTTCTGCAGAAAATATTACAAGTCGAATTTAACCCGTGCCTTCTCGAGCAGGAGGAAGGACGCTCGCTTCGCACCCAGCGAACGGAACCCGACCGTGGACAGCGAGCAACCGCCGCGCGCTGGGAGGAGCAGCGCAAGGCGCCCGGCGCAGAGGCGGGTCAACACACTGCGAGCTACTCCCGGCCCCGCCCTCCACCTGCACCGGCGGGAGACTCCAGGTCCGCGCCCCGCGCCCCACTAGCATCAGCCCGCTCGCGCCCAACCCGCCGCGCCCAGCACCCGGCCCGACCTTGGCGCCGCCGCCCGCCCGCCGGCCGCACAAAGCGCCGCACTTCCGGCAGGGCGCCCCGCCCCCACTCACCGCTCCGCGCGAGGCGGCCTGGGCTCGGGTACCGGCGCGCGCCGGCCCGGCGGGCTCGGCCGTGGGGCGAAGCGAGCGGCGAGCGCCGTGGGGACCGCTCCAAGGAGGGCCTGAGATCCTCGGCCCGCGTCCCCGCCGCCTCCGGCACCGCGCTCCCTCTAGTGCGCTCAGCCCGGCCCGCCTCTCCGCAGCCCGCGCTCCGCTGACGCTGCGCCACCGCCGGGCGGCCCACCTCACTTCCGCCAGGCGCGCGGCGGCACGGGCACGTGACACGGCGTGCGCGTTCACAAGGCGCCGAGCCCGCGCATTTGGGTGCAGTTCCGGCCCGAGGCTTCGGCCTCTAAGAGTTGGTGGTGGGAAGTACGCTGTAGCCTGTAGGCGCGGGTAGTCGGGCCGAGGTGTTGCAGGTCTCCCCGCGCCCACTCTTGCGGAGGCCGAGGGCTCCCGGCGCTGACCGACTGCGCGCTCCGGCGGTGGGTGCGGCTCAGCGGCCGGGCGGGGGCCTCCGCCTGCTGTACACGCCCGCGGGGGCCTGAGCTCTGCCCCAGCGACGGTGAGGATCGCTCGGTGCCTCCGGCCGCATCTCTCCCGGGTCAGTGCGGGCCAGGACACAGGTCGCACATACCGCATCCGAAATGTTTGGGAATAGAAGTATTTTGGAATTTGCATGTTTTTGCATATACATAATAAGGTGTCTTGGGGATGAGAACGAAGTTTAAAACAAAATAAGTTTGCTTCGTGTACACATAAAATGAAGGTATTTTGTACAATTTTTAAAATAATTTTGTGTTTATAATAATTATATGGTATAGAATTTTCCACTTCTGTTGTCATGTTGCCCAGGAAATTCCAGTTTGGAGTATCTTGGATTTAGATGTCAGATTAGGATGCCCAACCTGTAGTTAGAGTACTGTAAATGTTGATTCCCTTGAATAAACTTAGGACATTACACTTGTAAACATTTTCGTTGTTATACAGACACAATAGTGAGTTGACTGCCACTGCTTACCATCTCCGAAATATGCAAATAACTATAATAGTACAAAATCCTATCATTCTTGTTTTCCTTGTGAAGGGAGAAATCTAAAATTTTAAATAAAAGCCTGCCCAGGATGCTGGCCAAGATCAAGTGTCATGTCCAGCAGGCTAGATAACAGAACACTCCTTCATGTAAACTCCTGCCTTTACTGCCTTTGTGTAACTGAAAGCCTTGCAATAAACTTCAAATATAAGGGGACATTTCTTTGTGTAACTCCTTGTTTAATTGATGGCCTTGCAATGAAACTTGAGATGTTTAAAATTCCTTAGCAACCCATGATGTCACCCAACCCTCCAATCATAATGCGCCAAATCTGCATTTGTACCTCCCCACCTGCCATCCCTATAAAAGTCCCAAAACCCTGCGAGGGCGGGGCTGACTCAGAGTAATGCTAGTGAAGCTCACTGGTGTAAATCACCTACACCTTGGTGCCATTTCTTTCTGTCTTTGTTGTTTTCTGTAACTTTGAATTCCCATTTCCAGTGCACTGCTGCCTTGGAATTTTATTCTTCTATACTTGCATCTTTTTTCCTCTTCTTTTTTTTGTCCTTGAGACAGAGTTTCACTCTGCAATTCAAGCTGGCCTTGAACTCACTTTGTAGCCCAGGATGACCTCAAACTCACGATCTTCCTGCTTCAACCTCCCAAGTGCTGGGATTACAGGCATGCACTACTATGCCTGGTTTATACTTCCATGTTGAAAGCCTTTTAAAAACATTTTTAAAGTTATCTGTTGTGACATAGTAACTAGGAAAGCCTGCAGTAACAAGCCCCCAAATATGCATCTTCACACAACCTATTTCTGATTTAAGCATAAACTCCAGAGAGATAGGATGATTCTAAATTCTACCAAACAATAAGAGAACTGAGTATGAAGAAAACTTCAAAATGGTAGACAAAAGAATCAATAGCTATAATGTATCTAAATAACAGTATAGATATGGAAAAGATGCTACATTTTATGCAGGGTTATTTATAGGGAAAGTAAATATGAAATATATAAATATACATATTTATTTTTATATTCATGTTTTAATATTTGTGGTTATATTGATATATTTATGTTAAATCTATTTTTAATTTTATAGTTATACCTAGCAAATTTTTATGAAAATTGTGAAAGTTCTAAAAATATTATGGAAGTTCTACATTAATAAAATTTTAAGTAACCAGTAAAGGGCATGAAAAAATACTTAAATATATGGAGGAAAACATCACATTATGGATTAGTAGATTTAAAATCAGTGATCAATATTCCTTAAATTCATTCATGAATTCAATAAAATTCCAATAAATTATCAATAATTAGTTTTAGCTAGATAAACTGAGTCTAATTTATATGTGAGGGAAGTTAAGAAACATAAAAAGCAAGAATATCTGCCAGGAACCGTGGGGAGCAGTGGATTGAACCCAGGGCCTCACACTGAGCTACATTCCCAGCCCTTTCTTAAGTTTTTATTTAAAGTCTGGGTTGTGCCAGGGGTTATAGCTCAGTGGGACAGCACCTGCTTGGCAAGCGTGAGGCCCTGAGTTTGATTTGTGGTTCTAAAAACAGAGAGAGAAACTGAGGGGGCTGGAGAGAGAGTCATTAACTTGTCCCGGCTGGGCTATCACTGGAGATATTCCTGCCTCAGCCTCCCACAGTGCCAGTATTACAGACATATGCCATCACCACCACCCCCAGTAGAAGCCAGATGTAGATGTGTGAAGTGAAATGAATTCACACTTGTTGCAGCATTCTTTATACAATAGTAGCAAAATGCTGTAAATAACCCTTGTGTCTGTCTATCAATAGGGAAATGACTGAATAAATTCTGGCTCATCCATATAATAAAATACTCTGTAACTCAAAAATAAAAATAAAATGAAAAGAAATGAAGAACTTTTCCATGTGCCAAAATGGAACTACTTCCAAATTAGACCATTTGATGGGAGGGGAGAGAAAAAGCAAAGAATAAGACTTCATTAAAGAATATTGTCTTTATAGAAAAAATGTACAAAAGACTTCAGTTGGCCTCTAGGTAACAGTACGTACGGGATCAAACCTTTATGAATGTGAACAATATAAGGAAGCTCTCATTTGTAATTTTTAAAGTTTTGTAAAAATTATATAGTATAAACCTATGGAAATAATATGAAGAACTTGGTGCGAATTAATTCTTTGTAGAATTATTCAGAAAGTACACTATCTGAATAACATCTAATGTGTAAACATAGTGTTTATCAGTAGTGCATTCTGAAATAAGTACATTGCTGGATAATATATCCCTAATGTTCATTTTTGAAAATTAATGTTGAGGTGACATAATTCTATATTTTTGTGTACTAGTGTGTCAATTTAATAGTCATTTAAATAAATTAGCAATAAGATCTTTTTATTTTGTACCATATTAGATCCATAGCTCAATTGAAATTTATTTCTAATATGCTACTAGGTTTAGTATTTATGTAAGTTTTTATTATCAGGGTGAATGTGCTACTAAAAGAATTTTGTTAATTTTAGGAATTTTCCCACTAACTTGGTGAGTTCTGTGTGCATGTGTGTATACTTCATCCTTCAATGAAACATAGGACATTTTAAAATTGGATTATATATTTCTTATTGTGTATATTTTTAAAGAAAATTTTTGTACACATGCTTTCAAATAACTTGTTAATTAACAAATGTTACCTTTGCATTTACTAGGAAGATATCTACATTTATCGCTTCATAATTGTAGATTAGGTCAATTTATAGGCATCCATATTCTTTTTACTGAAGATTATTTTGATAATATTGACTATAGGTGTTTTTTCAAGCAATATTTTACTTTTTATGCTTATGTTGCATCTCTTTTATTTTTATGGTCATTTGTCCTCCTCTCATTAGAATAAAAAATATGCTGGTAGGATTGTCCTATTTTTTTTTTTAAAGTTACCACTTAGGTAAAAATCTAGACCATTTTGACTTCCGGGAAGATGGCGACCGGGTAGGCAGCAGAGAGAGAACCTCCCAGAGGATTACCACCCAAACAATGAAATAGAACAATATGAAGACAGAAATAAGGACTTCTGGGAAGAAGATGACCAGCCGAGAGAGCAAGTGTGGAGGGAAGAACGGCTTCAGCTCCTGAACGTGACAGAGAACGCGCTACTGGGACAAACTGCACCAAACCGGGCAGCGCTCCGGGATCCCGCTCAGAACCCCACCCCGCAGCCAGCGCTGCGCTAACTGGAGCAACAGAGACCGGCCGGCGGGATTTCTGAGTCAGGGAAAATCTCCATCTAGGGAAAAACATCTGAACAGCACTCCTGTCTGCACGATCACAGGGTGAGTTAAGTGCACGCTCTAACCGGTTTTTCCTGAATCGGGAAGAAGCTCAGCCCAGCTGAGAGACATCAAAGCAGCTTCAAGGACTGCGGGATCTCCCGGGTGGGAAGACCTACTTAGGCGCCCCAACGGGTTTTGTGAGGGGGGAAGGAGCTCCACCCAGGGGGGAAAACCTGAGTGGCCTATCTGCAAGAATCCTGGGGTGGCGAGCTG